>ML417517.1:0-28578 GCA_005239525.1 Nicotiana knightiana
AAATCCTATATTACTTGTCGACCACGTACACTTGCGTGTGCATTGGGATTTCGACCAACAGATTGCATGATCGTCTATTTGTGATATTTCTGGGTATTAGCATATTGATGGGTTATTACAGCTAAGCAAAGGTAACGTAAGTAGTAATTTGAGCAAAGGAATTGGTAAAGGTGTGCTATGGTTGGCTTTATCGGCTTGTGTTCGGGCTTCGGGAGGAATCATGACTTATGCTTCGTACATAGGTGATTTACAAGGGGAGTGATTCAGTCGGGTGCTTTATTAAGATGTGCGTTCATGTTCTAGCAGAGCCTCGGAGTTGATTATATTCAGGACCAAGTCAGAGTGGGTGACTCTCAATAACGATCCTAGTGAATTCAAAGGTTAAAAATGCGGTGCTTAAGGATTTCGAGTCCGTGGTATGGTTACGAATCGAGCTTTTGGAGAAGTTATTGATAAGAGGAACAGAATGTTCTATGATATTTTTGACTTGCAGAGTAGCATTTGGAGGAAAAGGAGAAAATGACTTCGGATTCATAGGAGAATTATCGAATTAGGTGTATCAGTCGAAGATGCGGATGTGCGTGCGATGAGGGCATGGAACAGTTCATGAGTTTGGAGGCAACATGGTATCTCGAAAGGGTTGTTTGGAGATGGAATGGTTTCGTGGTGCAAGGCCACTCGGGAGGAGTGCGTATTAAGTTGTTATGTGTTGACTGGAGTTATTATTATTTCTGAGTCAAGTCAAGGTTAAGTTAGAAGAAGCCGAATCAGTTAACCACGGTTGAATTGGCATGATGTCGGTAGTGATTAGTTCCTCCAGTGTGGTTAGATTATGCAGGTGATTTATGGATGTGCGTGCGAGGCTTAACGGCCACCGTAATTGGTTATATCTGGTAGTATTCAAGTATTAGGTCCTGTGATGTATAGGCGGATCCCGGAAGGGTTATGGTAGTTTAGACCACTACTTGAGGATTTTCATGTTCTACGGTTATGAGAATTCACTCGTGTGTTGCTATGGTTCTCTCGGAATGAGTTAAGTAAAGAGTTTCTATATGATGAAGTGTTTACCCTATTAGTGGTTTAGGGGTTATGATGAAATTCTTGTGCTATCGCATATTGGCATGTTAGGTGCAGTGAGCGGTATGAAATTGAAGTTGAGGGTCAAGGTTGCGGTTCAGGGTTGGCAAGGATGGCTCGAGCTCGGATGAGCAGGAAAGGGGTTTGGATGGTTAGAATAAGCTGGTATTGTCTTCAGCATCACCTGAGATCGGTGTTTGTGTAAGAGGATTTGCATTCTGGATGCGGATTCTTGATTTTCTTTGCAACATTTGTATGGCCGGTGGTATAGAGGTGCAGACTCGTTACCTGGTGCATGAGGTCGTGGAAGTGTATTCCACGGGAAGATTGTATAAGTGTGGCATGTAGTCACTTGACTTATTACTTATTTAAACCAAGTATGAAGAATGTGGTAATACTGCTTATTTGAGGATTTATGCCTAGAGGACGCTCAGTTCATTTGGGTGTGGATTGTGGGAGTTTGACCCGGCTATGATGGTTGTTCTTGTGTGTTATGAGAGAAGTGGGCTATTATGGACCCATGAAAGGCTATTAATCTAGTTCAGTGCGATCAGTATCGGCTCGAGGTCTGTGAATGAATTTAAATATGAATATGGGCTCTATATCTTTCCAGATATGTTCATTTTAGCATAGCGCTCCTCATGGAGGGTTATTCAGATAATGGGTGTTGTTTCGTTGTCGGCTATTTCATGTAAGGTTATACTGTGCCGTGTGAGTTGTGTAATGGCTGGATAAATTTCTTAGTTGTTGAGGTTCCATGTAGCGATGGTGTTATGTGAGCAGGATGGCTCTTGAGATTCAGATTATATATCGCACCTTAGTTGTGCTTGAGTTTTGTAGCGTATGGCGCTATCTGTCTCCCCAGTGTTGGTATTATGCACTTAGTGCGCTTGTGACCGATATTCGGTATTTTGTTGTAATGAGGATTTTACCTCGGTGTGTATCTCCTTATGTGAATTTTATGTATGGATCGGGTGGCACGTCGCCACGGGTATGTTGTTTGGATCGGGTTTCACGCCGCAACAGTGTGACGATTAGTACAGTTTTTATATTCCCTTTTTGTGTGTTTTGTTTCCCCTTTTTTGAGAAAAGTTCATATTAGTTATGTGGCTTGAGTAGTTCCTCCCAGAGTTCATTTTCCTTATGTGTCACGTTCGAGTTTATAGCTTAGTGGCACATTGTTGCATCATGTGAGACTGTTGGTCATGTCTGGGGTAGCTTATTGTCTGAGCAACTCGCATTGGGTGAGGCGAGATTATTGGTTCTATGATCAGTGCGATTGGATTATATGAAATATATTAAAGGACAAATGCCATTATTTGGTTCATAATGATGTAATGGTTCTTGTCAGGAGTATGGACTCAATGAATTGTCGACTTGGCTGTTGGTTATGAATTTCTCAAATATTTTCCGTCGTGGCAGTATCGCAAGAGATGGAACAGGACTCACATGAGTCATGAGGTGCGAGTGAGCATCAAATTCGTGGAATGTCGGCTGTTATCATTAGAGAGTGTTATTATGGTCGTGCGAGTTATGCAGTGCGTAGTGTGAATTTAGACAATGAATGCAGTCATGTCTTGGTACATCGTGTAGGGATTGATGCGGTACTCGTATGTTAGAAGCAGGCGTGGCAGAGAATTTTCAGATGTTGGAATTTGTCTCTAAGGCTTATTTGCCTAAAACTAAGAGAATATCTTCAGAGTTGCTCGAGCTAATGTTCTCAACTGATTGGTGGTAGCACGGGTAGGTGCTGAGGTGTTAACCAGCATTTTAGACAACTTCAGTGCAATTCTTAGCACGTTCGAGGATGAACGTATGCTTAAGTGAAAGAGAATGTGATGACCCGACCGGTCGTTTTGAGCTCTAGCGCGTCGTTCAGCAGTTTGAGGCCATGAACAGCTTCACTTCAGGTATTATGACTTGTACGTATGGTCGGAATTGAATTCCGGGAGTTTCAGAGTTGATTTGTAAAGAGAACTCTTGTTTCGGAAGCTCTAAGTTGGAAGGATCGACTAAGGTTTAATCTTTGAGTAAACGGCCTCGAAATCGGGATTTGAAGGTTCCAACAGGTTCTTATGATGACTTGGGACTTGGCCGTATGTCCGGGTTGGGTTTTGGGTGGCCCGGGAGCGTTTCGGCGCCTGTTGTGGAAGTTGGCATTTTGGGAAGAAACTCGTAAATTTGGGTTGAAGTGAATTTCAATGTTATCGATGTCCGTTTTGGGGTTCTGAGCCTGGGAATAGCTCTGCAAGGTGATTCTGGTATTGGGACCGCGATCGTAAGTGGATTCGGAGGTCCATAGGTCATTTTGGAGTCATTTGGCTAAAGTTAGAAATTCGAAGGTTTTAAGGAGTTAGACCGGAAGTGGACATTTTGATATCGGGGCCAGATTTCGATTCCGGAAGTTAGAGTAGGACCGTAAGGTTGAATATGACTTGTGTGCAAAATTTGAGGTCAGTCGGACGTGATTTGATAGGTCTCGTCATCGAATGAAGAAGTTTGAAATTCTAAGTTCATCAAGTTCGGATTGGGGCGTAATTCATGATTTTTAGCATTGTTTGATGTGATTTCAAGGCTCGACTTACTTTGTAATGTGTTTTGGGACAGTTTTGTGTGATCGGATGGGGTCCCGGGGGCCTCGGGTGGATTTCGGATGGTCAATGGATCGATTTTGACCTTATGGAGGTGCTGAGGCTGCTGTCTTCTAGTGTAACCGCACATGCGAGGACTTGGCCGTAGGTGCGGAGCCGCAAAAGCGGCCTAGGAGTCGCAGAAGCGGGCAGGAGCGCAGGTGCAAGGGAAGATCCCCACCTGCGAAGACGCATATGCAGAAAGAAGATCGCAGGAGCGGGAGCTGCTGGGTTGAGTTAGAGCCGCACCTGCGATGGTTTTCCGCAGGAGCGGCTAATGGACCGCAGGTGTGAAGGTCGGGGCTGGGCAATGTCTTCTTTAAAGCGAAGGGTTTGACTCATTTTTATTTTATTTCGTCCATGGGAGCCGATTTTGGAGCAATGTGGAGCGCCATCTTCATCAACTAGTAGGGGTAAGTGCTTCCTTCCAAATTTTTGAGTTAAATACATCGATTATGTATATATTTTAGCATGAAAATTAGTAGAAAATTTGGGATTTTGAAGTATAACCTAGAAATTTATATTTTTGGATTTTGGCCACAAATTTGGGCATGGAATTGAGAACAAATTATATATTTGAGTTTATAATATTATGGGTAATATTTATCTTCGAAAAATTTCAGAATCTGGGCACGTGGGCCCGAGGGTGATTTTTATCGACTTTTCGATCGGGGTTAGGAATTATTATGAATTGGATTATAATTAGTATTTGAGCGTATATTAATGGGTTTGCATAATTATTGGCTAGTTTTGGAGCGTTGTGCATCGGTTTGAGTCGTTAGAAGGGCTTGGAAGCCGGTTATGAAACTTTGGAGCGAGGTAAGTCCCCTTTCTAACCTTGTAAGAGGGAATTGTCCCCATAGGTGAAATAATTAATTATGTTCTACTATTTTTGTGGGGCTACGTACGCACGAGGTGACGAGAGTCCGTACGTAGTTACTAGCTATGCCTATGTCCGGGTTGTTTTAGGATTACATCATGCCTTGTTGATATTGTTATTGATTTATGTTTATTGTTTGCCTTGAGAGGGAGCGACATTGAGTTCACTTATTAAATGTTTTGAGAGGAGTTGAAATTTAAGAATTTAAGATTTAAAAGGTTTCGTTTGAACTCTGTAATTTCGACAGGAATTGATGAATATTATAATAGCTTAAGAAATCCATGTGTAACGACATCGCATATATGTTTCGCGAGCGGGGCATTTTCCTTCTACTACTCTTATGGGGTCGGGCTGTTCACCTCAGCAGGATTTATGTACCACACTCTCATGGGAGGGGGCCGTTCGCCTCGGCAGATTAATATATGCATCTATGGTTCGCGCCATTCGACCCTTCAGTAGTGCACAATTTAATTTTGTGTCGGATCGGGCCTTACGCCTCTGCATTTCCAATATATATATATATATATATATATTATCCTCATGGAATCGTGCGTAATATTTGGCCAGAAGCCAGTGTATCTGAGGGTCTCCCCCTTATTTGAATTATGACAACCTCTTGATGAAATCCACTGTATCTATGTATATGCTCCGGTTATGGAGGGAACTTGCTAGTTGAGAGCTGAGTGAATAGTAAAGGAGGGAATTGTACCACGTAATTTATACTTGTTGGTTTCATATATTTACTCTGTTCCATATTTATTCACTTCTTCACCGTACCTGATATTATTGGACCACTAGTAAGTGTCGGATTCGACAACTCGTTACTACTTCTTCGAGGTTAGACGTGATACTTACTGGGTACGTGTTGTTTTCGTACTCATACTACAGTTATTGTACATTTTTTATGTATATGTACATGTATGGATAGTGGCCTCGTGGGCGCAACATCATGGTTGGTACGCGGACTTAGGTGAGCTGCATCTTATGATACGATTCGCATCAAGTAGAGTCTCCTTCAGGAGTATTGTGTTTTCTCTTCTGTCCAGTTTGTATTCCGGACAGTTATTGTATTACATTTTAAATTCCTAGAAATTTCTCATGCACTAGTGACACCGGGTTCTGGGATGACTATGGGATTTATTCATTAGTTGAACTTGTTAAAGACATCTCGTTACTCAGTGGAAGTTCATTATTTGCTATTTAATGTAATGAAAAGAAATGATTTCAAAATATTAAAATGAGAATTTAATTAACTATTTTATGTTGGCTTTCCTGACAGCGGGGTCCGGCGCCATCACGACCTTTATATGGATTCTGGGTCGTGACATTTTGTTTGTAGTTTTTAATCTTGTAATCTGTTTCTATTCACTTCTAAAAGTCCAGACTATTTTTCCTAAAACTATCTCCTACTTTTATATACTATTTTGAACTCCTACTCTTAGATGTATAGGGTCCTGCCTCCCCCAGTGTGAGCACTGCCTAGGAGTCCATGAGACTCCTCCGAACTCTGACACACTGGGGCTGGCCTTCCAAACTTGTTCACAAAACTGTTTCTTTGAAAAGCATCTGGTATGAGCATTGCCCGGGGTCCCTGAGGCCCTTGGGAACTTTGACACACCAGAAGCCCATTTGGTGTATTATGAACTACTGGTGTACTCCAGATTTGATTGGAGGCCTGACTTCCAGGTTGAATTTGGGCCTGCCAAGGCTCCCTATAGTATAGTGATTTTCATTATGTAATTCATTTTTATTGTTTTGTAATAATTGTCACGACCCAAAATCCCTACGGTCGTGATGGCGCCGGACACCATTGTCAGACAAGCCAATCATTAATTAGTCGAAATAAATTCCTATTTATCATTTATGAAAAATCATTTCCTTTCACTTTATTACATGATAGCTAAATAAAACCTGTCAAGTAAAACAATAGTTTAAATATTACACTTTAGCAAATATATCCCAACACATCCCAGAACCCGGTGTCACAAGTACATGAGCAATTTATAAGAATTTATACAATCACTACAAAGCCTGTCCGAAGTACAAATTGGACGAGGAAATTTAAAATAATGTAATAAAAACAGTACTAGAGAGACTCTGTCAGCTGCGGATCGCCTCCGGATGATGCAGCTCCCCTAAGTCTCCGAATCCTCCACATTGCTATGAAATTACATGTGCAATAAAATGCACAGCAAGTGTAGCATGAGTACAAAAATAACGTGTACTCAGTAAGTCGCCCGCCTAACCTCAGAGAGGTAGTGACGAGAGGTCGAATTAGACTCTCACTAAGGGCCATCAAATTAATTAACAGTATAAGATGAACACGATAGGCATGTAAAGGTAGTAAAACAACATATATATAAGGCATTGAAATCCAAGTAAATACTGGAAATAAACAACCAGTTACCACTTTCTCATTATTTTCTAAAATATCTTAAATAAACAATTTCCTCTTTGTTTTCCCCCAAATATCATAAATCCACAATTTCTTCTTTATTTTCCCCCAAATATCTTATCACTTCAAAAATTATGAAAAATATTTAACAATTTAGCATGCGCATACGGGATAAGGACAACCGGCCTGAGCCATCATAATAATCATGTTTGTGCACTGCCGAGGGTCGAACAGCCCGAACCATAATATTTCTTTCAATCTCGCCGTGGCGTACGACCCGCTCCCATGAGGGTGAGGGAAATAACACTCCGCTTGCGGAATGTAAATTTGTGAAGTGGTCACATGCATACATGCACAATCAACAATTTACCCCGAATACATCGGGAACACAAATACTCAAGTAAATGACCGATTTCTCTTTTAAAAACCACAAAATAGTATTTAAATCCTTTTTCGAAATTCACTTGCCAAGTTTTTATAATGTTTAATAATACAACCTTAACCGGAAATACAATTGCCCGCGAAGAAAATCAATTCTCTTTTTAGATGCTTAAGAAAATAAACTCTAATCTTCTTTAGTCATTCAATTACAATTTCAATTATATTAGCAGTCTAATATTACAGACAAGAACACAGGTACAACAGGTAAGGCATGCTAGTGGGTCCTAGGCTACCCGGCCATGGCATAATAGTAGCTACGCACGGACTCCTGTCACCTCGTGTGTATGTATCCCCCGCAGATAGTCACACATACTTAATTAGTTCAACTAGGGGGACGATTCCCCCTCACAAAGTTAGAAAGGAGACTTGCCTCGCTCCGAAATTCCAATACCGTCTTCCAAGCCCTTCCGACGACTCCAACGGATGCTCATCGCCCCAAAACTATCCAAACAATGACAAACCAATGAAAATATATTCTAATACTTGCAACAATTCCAAATTATATAATGCCCCAACTCCGCTCAGTGAAATGACCAAAATTCCCTCAGGCCCAAGTGCCCGGAATCCGAAATTTCTCGAAGATATATTCTACCCATAGTGTTACTAACTCAAATATACAATTTACTCAAATATTCATGCTCAATTCGTGGCTAAAACTCCAAATTACCATTTTCTAGGTTTCTTTAAGATTTTCCAAATTTCCAATCAATTCCCATGCCTAATCCATGCATATAATCTTGTATTTAACTTAAAAACGGGAGGAATTTACTTACCTTGATATGCATGATGAAAATCCCCCTTGAAGCCTCCCAAAATCGCCATGCCAAGATGAAAAATAGAGAGGAAATGGCCATAATTCACGGTTATAACATTGTGCCCAGACAACCCCTTCTATGCGATCGCAATCCCCTTCAAGCGATCGCATAGGCCAATCTCAAAAAGCCCCCAAAATTCTACNACCTCCAATTCTTCCCCTATGCGATCTCATACACTGCTACGCGATCGCACAGGCCAAATCCAAGCAGCCTCCAATTCTTCCGCTATGCGATCGCATACACTGCCATGCGATTGCACATGCCAAATCCAAGCAGCCTCCAAATCCTTCTATGCGATCGCACACCCACTCACGCGATCGCATAGAGTAAATACCTGCTACACTCACACCAGAAAACCATCAACCCTCTCAAGGAAAAAATCGACCCGTTGAGCATCCGAAACACGCCCGAGGCCCTCGAGACCTTAACCAAAACTACCAACCAGTCCCAATACCTCATTCGAACTTAATCGAGCCTCGAAATCACATCAAACAACGCCGAAATCACAAATCGCACTAAAATTCAAACTTTATGAACTCAGAAATTCCAACTTCAACATCCGATGCCGAAACCTATCAAATCACGTCCGATTGACCTCAAATTTTGTACACAAGTCATATTTGACATTACGGACATGCTCCAACTTCCGGAATCACATTTCGACCCCGATATCAAAATTTCCACTTCCGGTCAGACTCCTCAAAAACCTTCAAATTTCTATCTTTAGCCAAATGACTTCAAAATGACCTACGAACATCCAAATTCACTTCCGATTGCGCTCCCCACTCCAGAATCACCATATGGAGCTATTCCCAGACTCGGAATCCCAAACGGACATCAACATCGCTGAAATGCGTTTCAATCCAAACTTAGGAAATTTCTTCAAAAATGCTGACTTCCACAATATGCATCGAAACGCTCCCAGGTTATCCAAAACCCGATCCGGACATACGCCCAAGTCCGAAAGCATCATACGAACCTGTAGGAACCTTCAAATCCTAATTTTGAGGTCGTTTACTCAAAATTCCAATCTTATTTGATTCTTTCAACTTAAGGCTTCTGAAATGAGAATTCTCTTTCCAAATCAACTCTAAACTTCCCGAAATTCAATTCCGACCACACCTACAAGTCATAATACCTGAAATGGAGCTTCTCACGACTTGAAACCGTTGAACGACGTGCTAGATCTCAAAATGACCAGTCTGGTCGTTACAATAATAATCTTTGTAAAACAGATATGGGGTTATTAGTAAAAGCTGGGGAAGGATTTTTATATATATTTTATCATATCCGGGTAGAACTCATGCTTATAGGTTGTTGTGGTTATTCCTTATGTGCATTAGAAACCATGCCTAGAGAGTTTATCTCATTATCCTTAATTTTCACACTCTGCATCCTAGAGAGTTTATCTCATTATCCTTATGTGCATTAGAAACCATGCCTAGAGAGTTTATCTCATTATCCTTAATTTTCACACTCTGCATCCTAGAAATCTTGCTTCTAGGTCGTTTATCAATTCTGCATCAATAATCATGTTTTAAAAATCTCCATGTGTGCATTAGAAATCATGTTCCTAGGATCTTCCTTGTTTTGGAAACTGGTTAATGCCTTACTCGCCTAGATATCATGCCTATAGGAAACACATATAAAATTAGTCTTGACGCTTAGACATCATGCCTATAGGAAATAAGTGTAAAAATAGTTTCAACACTTAGACAATCATGCCTATAGGAAATAAATGTAAAATCAGTTTCTGTGTTTAGATATCATGTTTGTAGGAAATAATGTTTGTAATTAGTTTCAACACATAGAAAGCATGCCTATAGGATCTAAAAAGACGAAATATGCCCGTTAAAATCAATCTTTGGTTTATAAATTATGGTCTGATTAACGCTTAGATACCATGTCTATAGGATTCTACCCGATTATCACTTAGGCAAGCCTGTAGGATAATTAAAATCCCGGGTTTTAAAATTGTGATTTCTTGCTGCTTGAAACGTGCCCGAATTCAGGATATTAACAAAATCAGTAGGCAAACTGATAGGTACTCACAGCCTCGCTTTAATAAAACTGTTATATATTCGGTTTATGCTCATTTAGATATCCTGCATATAGGATCCTAAATCATTAAAAATAGCTTGTCTGAATAGCGTGCATTTGTTTATCTATTTGTGGAGGTAAACATGAGCCCCCTTAATTGCTCCTTATGTGACAGTCCTACTTGATTTTTGTTTGTCGCTTAGTTTTCTCCTTTTGAGCAACATAGGTGAGTCTAGAACCACCTTAAATAGAGTTCCTAAACACCTCCAGGGTCATAGGTAAAGGACGGGTAATGCACGCATAAGGTACGTACTGTATGTTATTAGAACGCTTAGGTAATAATTGAAAAGGGGAGGGTAACTGGGTAGTAAAGGAGATGATGACCTGTGCGCTAATGCTACGCGTAACACCTCAATATGGGGAAGGTTACCGAGTATTTCATGGACATGATCCTATAGGCTAATAAACTTATGACCCCTTTAATTCCCTTTTTGAAGTAATCTCTATTTGTTTAAACTGCTTTATTTCCTTAAAAGACTAATTCGCTTAAATTAAGTTTGGTTGGGACCCACCATTGTGGACCTCGAGGGGTGCCTAATACCTTCCCCTCAAGGTAATTTCGAGCCCTTACCCAATCTCTGGTGATGTAAATCGGTTTATGAGTTATTTGCTTTAGGTGCCCTAATACACCTTAATCCGTTAGGTGGCGACTCTTCAAATCCTATACCCCGTCCCAAAAAGAAGGGAGTTGTCCCAACATGTCGAAACCCAGAATCCGCGAGGAAAAAGAGGGGCGTGATAGCATGGCGACTCTACTGAGGATAATTAGGCTCTTACCATGACAAACTTTCTTTTGTGAATTAGTCTTAAGCATGCTTTATTCTGCTAATACGTGTGCACCCTTTCCCTTTCCCTTTTTCCTCTATCTGGATTTAATTGCCTATTTTTCTAGCATTTATGATTTCTTTTACTACAAAAACTGACTTGTCTCCTTGTTTTCTTTCTTAAACGTCTTTCAATTATTAAATACCGCAATTATCATTTTTAATGTGCAAATACGTGACAACATGCTATTTACCGTTGCATAAATCATGCTCAACATCATATTCCACTCGTGCGTAATCAATCCTATAGCAACACTTGATGAGTGTTGCGCCCTTCCTATATATCACCATTTAAATTCGGAAAGGCTTATTTGCAGTAAAACTAGTCGATCAGCGGTGCAGTCGACGGTTCTGTGCCTTTCCCTGTCAAGTTGTCCGCTTGAGGGTACCAGTCTACACCCCTATAGCAACCTTACTCTGATTATAATTGTAAATGCATCATGGTCAAACCTAGTCGGGTTAATGTGTTGTCCACATAATAACCCTTCAAGACAAGCCTTTTCCAAAGTCCACCGGGGTTTCCATAATCCTAACGGACGCAACCATGATTTTGTGCATTAATTTTGGAAAAATAAGTGCCAGTATGCTAATCATTGATGTATAAATAGTCGAATTAGGAGGGGGAAAAGGTCTAACCATATTTGTTTTGCAGAAAATGAGGCACGGAGTCCCCAGGTTCGGCATGGTCCGTAGTATACCACCACTACTACTAGATTGGTGGGAGGATCTTTCCTCAAGTGAAAAAAAAAACATGTGAAGAAGGTCCTGGGAAATCTGTCATCTTTGTTAGATATCCAACCAAACAATATATTGATTGAAGCTGCAACCATGTTCTGGGATAGCGAAAGATCAGTGTTTCGCTTTGAGAACATAGAAATGACCCCGCTCTTGGAAGAAATAGGGGGATTCGCTGGGCTACCTTGGGACAGTCCTGGTTTATTGGTGCCAGACAATCACACTGCTAGGGTATCTCTGAAGATGATGGGTCTAAAAAAGAACGACGATTTGGAGTGCTTAAAGAAGTCTTATGTACCCTTTGACTACTTATATGAACGATATGGTCATAGCAAGTCCTACCGTATTTTCCATGATGAGTTCTCTATTACTTCCTTTGGTCATATTCATCGCAGGGTTTTTGTGTTCGTTGTCTGTTTTCTAGGTATGATAGTGTTCCCAATGCAAGGGGATAGAATTCACACCAGACCGGCTATGGTAGCCAAAACTTTAATGGAAGGAATTGAAGGGCAGACATATACTATTGTCCCTATGATCATAGCTGCCATTTATCGGTCTTTGGACCGCTGCCAGAAGGGTTTAAACATTTCGAAGGTTGCAATTTGCTGCTACAACTTTGGTTATTGGAGCATCTCCAAAAGGGTCAATATCGTCAAGAGTTTCCACGAAGGGCGTGGAATGATCATATAGCCTTCCATCACCCTAAGAGAATGACTTATATCCCGGACAGGTTTGCTCTACCAGAAAGTGCTACGGAATGGGTACAATTTTTTGACAATTTGACTGAGGATCAGGTCCAATGGATGTTTGAATGGTTCCCTACCGACGAGTTCATCATAAGATCTAGGGACGCTCCGCACTTGGTGTTGATCGGGTTAAGAGGAATATACCCTTATGTTCCCATCAGGTTTATGAGACAAGCAGGCAGGAAGCTGATCATACCGCGGGTGGAAAAAATGAGTCATTATCAGGCAGATTTTTAGGATGACGACATACCTTACAAGTGTCAAGCTCATCATATATGACACTCAAAGATTATTGTCGAAAAGGACACCGTCGAGCCAGCCATGTATCACACAGGACATGTACCCTTTTACATATCATGGTTGGAGGACAGCCTAGCAGGGATAGTTGAGCCAGGAATCGGCCGAGGAAACAGGGTCATAAACGGAGATGTTGAGGCCCAAGTGAAATACAACAAAATACGCAAAATGATCCATGAGACCGAGGCTGAATATCTAGAGATACACGAGACATGCAAGAGATTGATCAATGAATAGAGGGAATTGGCTATCACGTCTAATGAAAGGGTGGAGTATCTGGAGCAGGGTCTGATGGAGCTGGAGGAGAAGACAAGGAAAAGAGTCGGTGACTGCCAAAATGTTGAAGGAAGCGAGGGAGGACATCTAGACAGAGTATACCTGTTGTTGGGCATGCACGAACCGGGGAACCTGATCGAGGGAGCTAGGAAGATCAAGCCTGGGGAAGGTCCTTCTGGGACCAAGTAGATTTGGTTTATTTGCTTTTCCAAATATAATAAGGCCAAGTGCCAGTAGTGACTTATCTTATCTTATTGTAGTGTCGTGTTAGATTCGTTTATTTTACATTAATGAAATGAGGCAATTATTGGCATTTAAGTTCTCCAAATCAACTTGTCGCTAGGCCTACCTCGGGTACAACGAGGCTCCCAAAATAGGACGCGAATTTACATTCCCGCAATATGTATTTAAATACTGCAAATACTTCTTTTCAAAACTCTTACCGACTTGGCTACCTTTTGTTTTTCTTTCTTTTGATTATTCCATTCCCCAAAGGTTGGTTCACGCATACTGGCATCATCAGCTTATCACACCATATCCAGGGGCCCTCCACATTTTCCTTCTCCTAGTCCACCAAAAGGCAAAGGAAAAGCAAAGATGTATGACATGAACGACATCAGAAAGGATAACAAACGCACATGTTGAGAATGCAGAAACTTCCGATGGTCAGGCACTCAGGCCCCAAATGATGTGGTTTCACGACTTGAACAGAAAATACTCGAACTTCAGGGCGAGCTTGAGCAGGTCCGTAGCTTAGCAAACCTCTTTCTCTCACACTCAACATCCCAAACATCAATCACCCAAACACCCAGAACCCTGTACCACCTCAAAACACACCCAACAAACGCCCACAGAATCCTCCCACACCTCATCAGTATACAATCCCACCTCAAAATCAACCTCTCCCTCCTCAATACCAGCAAACCACCTATCACACTCCCCAAAATACCCAACAAAGTATTCCCGAACCCCGAAACTCCGCCAATGGTCATCATTATGCCCAAACTCCTGGCCTTCACCAGAACAACCCTATATACGTGGAAACCCTACCTCACTCCACTCAACCAATCTCCTATACACTAGAATCCGCTGAGAAGGACCTGCTCATCAAAAACATGGCGGAGGAGCTCAAGAAGTTGACAAGTCGAGTTCAGGGTGTTGAAGGGGGTAAAGGGATATAATGATTGAACTATGAGGATCTATGCATACAACCAGATGTGGAACTGCCGGAGGGTTACAAACCTCCCAAGTTTGAAATGTTTGACGGAACGTGTGACCCCAAAGTTCATCTGAGGACTTATTGTGACAAGCTCGTAGGGGTCGGAAAAGATGAAAGGATTCGAATGAAGCTCTTCATGAGAAGTCTTACAGGAGATGCCCTGTCCTGGTACATAAGCCAGAATCCTAAGAAGTGGGCCAATTGGGTGAGCATGGCATCCGACTTCATGGACATGTTCAGATTTAATACGGAGAATGCGACGGATGTCTTCTATATCCAGAACTTAAAGAAGAAGCCAACTGAGAATTTCCGCGAGTATGCTACTCTGTGGAGGTCGGAAGAAGCCAAGGTTAGACCAGCATTGGACGAGGAACAAATGAACAAGTTTTTTGTCCGGGCACAGGATCCACAGTATTATGAAAGGCTAATGGTCATTGAGAATCATAATGTCTCCGATATCATCAAAATCGGAGAAAGGATTGAAGAGGGTAATAAAAGTGGGATGGTGACAAATTTTGAGGAACTGCAGGCCACAAATAAAGCATTTCAATCAGGTGGTATATCGAAGAAGAAAGATGTGGGAATTGTAATGGTTTCCCAAGGACCCAAAACTCCATTTGTATACCAGACCCCTCCACTCACATACCAAACACCTCCACCCACATACCAATCATCACCTCCCAGATATTCTCAAACCGTTGTTGTCTACCATACATATAATTCCCAACCATCCTACTTTCAGTCACTTCTAACTCGTCCAAACTACCAGAAACCCCGGCCTAACTTTGACCGAAAACCACCCAGACAATATACCGCCATTGTTGAACCCATCGACCAGTTGTACGAGAGGTTAAAGGCTGCTGGTTATGTCACCCTTATTCCCGCTGTGGCCATGGAGAATTCATCTCAATGGGTCAATCCGAACGAAACCTGTGCGTACCATTCTGATATGAAAGGGCACACTATTGACGAGTGCCGGACATTAAAGGATAAGATCCAGAACTTGATTGATAATAAGGTCATCCGGGCGAAGGAAACTACACCCAACATTCGCAACAACTCCCTCCCAGATCATAGAGGGGAAGGGATCAATGTGATAGAGACCGATGAGGAATGGGATCCCGAAGGATCAATTGGACTTATCAAAGAGGGTGACGATCCTAGGAAACCTACAGTCACGCTCAATACTATTATGGTGCAGATATAGCCGCCGGTTGAGGTTGAGGTAACCGCATCGGTTCCATTCGAGGTTGAGGTAGCACCACATGCAGCCACACCTACTCCATTTGAGGTGGAAGTAGCCACACCTTTCACAGTGACCGTGTCAACCACACCGCCCTTCAGTTATCATGTTGTACCTTGGGACTATGTGGCCTAAGCTATAAGAAAAGGAAAGGCAAAAATGGAAGAATCTGGCGCTACGCAAGGGATGACCAGAACATGAAGGGTTTATACGCCAGAGCATTTGGGAGAATCTAGTAAGCATACCTCCAACAAACCGCCCATTATTGATACTAGTCCAGAAGGGAGTATTCAGTCTCGATCATTTAAACAAAACTCCCGCTCGGATATCTATTCTGTCACTGCTACAAAATTCAGAGGCACACAGGAATGCTCTAATGAAGGTGTTGAGTGAAGCATATGTACCCAACATCACCGGTGGATAAATTGCCAATATGGTGGGGCAGGTGCTAGAAAGCCACAAAATCACCTTCTACGAGGACGAGTTTCCACCTGAAGGGTTGAATCACAACAGGGCACTGCACATCACAGTGCAATGCGAAGATAAGTTTATCGCCAGAAATTTTGATTGACGGAGGATCCAGCATCAACATTTTCCCATTAACAATGTTGAAAAGGTTGGGCAAAGGCCTACATGAGATACGAGAGGGAACTATGAATGTGAAAGCATTCGACGGGACTCAGAGAGCTACCATTGGAGAAACTAATCTCTGCCTGCGGATGGGTCCTACATGGTTTGAAGTTGAGTTTCATGTATTGGACAAATCCGCCTCTTACAATCTGCTGTTGGTACGGCCATGGATACACGCCGCTGGGGTTGTAGCATCTAATTTACATCAGGCCGTGAAGTTCGAATGGAACCACCAGGAAGTAATTATCCATGGAGATGGGAGCAACCTCATTTACACTAGTCAGACTATCCCGGTGATTGAAAACAGAAGAAGGTTAGGTGGAGAAACCTACCATCATATCGAGCGGGTCAACGCGATCAAGAAAGATAAGTGATGGAGTAGCAAGATATAAAGCATGCTAGCATGGAGAGGATATGAGCCCGACAAGGGGCTTGGTAAGAATCTTAAGGGCATCTCCAAACCAATACAGCCAAAGCGCCATGGTACCACTTTTGGGTTGGGGTACCAATACACCTGGAAAGAATACCAAGATTGGTCACCACCGTGGCGTTGTCCATACTATCCATTTGAGCAGCCTGTGCCACACCTAAATCAGACCTTCCATCAGGCCAATATTATATGGGGATCAGAGGAAGAAGAAGGGTTGGCGGCATTAAAGAATTTGTTCTTGGAAGATGATGACATGGACTGTTGTGTAATTGTCGAGGAGGAGGAGGGGGAAGGCCATACTATCCAAGTTATGGAGAGAGGAACATTCCTCAAGAACTGGACTGTTAGACCATCGAGTGCCCGACGAGTCCCGAGGTAGCAAGGCTGAACAACATTGTTTATTTTTGCTTTTCTAGAAAAATGATTTCCTTTTTTGTATTTTGTTTTAAATAATATTTCTGATGTTCCAAAAAGTTATTTAAATCATTTGGAAAATCACTTTTGTTTAACGCGTTCAATGAATTGATGTTTATCATTACCACTTTTCTCTCGTATCTTTATCCATACTATATTACTATTTCCTATCTCGATGAACCGACAACTGTGACATGTAATGAGACAACGCAATAAAAGGATAGTGATTCAGAAGAAGAGGATGCAATACCCGAGGAGATCGTCAGAGAAGTAGAGGATTTTGAGAAAAATTTCCATTTTCCGCATCATCAGAAACTGGGGCAAAATTTTGAGGAGGACCCTCAAAATTCCGAAGCAAGTTCAGCCAATCGCAGTATATAGAGCAGTCAGAAATGATGTCTAGTTAACTAGGGCATAATTTTGAGGAGGACCCTCAAAATTCTATGGCAGAAGAAGTCGCGATGTCTCTGATCTTTTCACAGTCACCGGTTCATCTAACCAATTTCTAAATTGTATTTTACTATGTCTTTGAAAACTATGCATGCCTGCTTTTGAAATAAACTTTGCTTTAGCAAATGCTACCCCAATAATTTGAACAGGATCTTCAGACAGAGCGAAGCAAATCAAGCAAGCAGACGAAGACACGAACCAACCTCCCCCCTGCAAAACTCATGATTTTTCTTTGAATTCAGGACAAGGAATATGCACACCTTGGAATCACAGCCTTCATAACAACAAAGATACCGAACTCATTCCCAGCTAAGAAATACTCTGCTATCACCTATTATTTATTCATTGCATGAGACTAAGCTCTATCTCAATACTGCATGAGGCTAAGCATTGCCTCCGTATTTTCATAAGGCTAAGCTCTGCCTTCTATTTGCATGAGACTAAGCATTGTCTCGAATCCTGCATGAGACTAAGCATTGCCTCCACCTTGCATAAGACTAAGCACTGCCTTCTCCCTGCATGGGACTAAGCCCTGTCCCGAACTTTGCATGAGACTAAGCATTGTCTCAAATCTTGCATGAGGCTAAGCATTGCCTCCACCTTGCATAAGGCTAAGCATTGCCTTTTCCCTACATGGGACTAAGCATTGTCCCGAATCTTGCATAAGGCTAAGCATTGCCTTCTCTTTTCATGGGACTAAGCATTGTCCCGAATCCCGCACGAGACTAAGCATTGTCTCTCTTGCATTATTTATTCTATTCTCTCGGGCTAAGCTCTGCCCTCAACTCCATGCAAGACTAAGCCTTGTCTTGTCACTCCTAGCATCATGTCTTTGCACCTCATGGGCTGAAATATCACTAGCTTGTCTGAAGGCGTTATAGTCTGAAGGCACCATCCTCATAGCCGGAAGACACCATGCCATGGCCTGAGGATCTCTCAAACTTGCATATCATTATTCAAAGGCGACATGGTTCGGAGGCACCATTTTCATAGCCCGAGAGCATCATTTCATAGCTTGCAAATCCCTTACCGCTCAATTCATGGCCCGGGACATCATGGTCTAAAGAATTCATCCCCAACCGTCCAAAGACAATCCTCATGGTCTAAAGGGAATTTGCATCACGTTTAAATTTACGCAAAGATATATGCCTGTAGTGCGTCTTTTATTTGCAGGTAACCCGATAAGCAACCATTACCCCAATGAGAGCAATCCCACTCCATTTCCTTCACACTATTTCAAACCTGATCGCTCACCGTAACCATTTCACCTATTCAAAACCTTGTGTCCGTTCTTGTGATAACTTCATTGGTATATTTCGTTGGTGAATCCATAACCACACACGACCTGATTCCTGTAAAACCAGGGATATGTAGGCAGCTCGGAAACCAGAGTGCGGCCTATGTCTCTCAAATCACGCTACTCGGTCAAAATTGGCCATCATATCTTAATCCGATAACTCTTTCATTCTTCCCGGGTAAAGAGAGGCAGCTGTTGATAATCAATTTTTTCCTATATTATTTTTAAAATGCATATATATCTTCAAAATAATGCATGAGCATCAATCAATATTTTTTCATAATCTCTGCATTTTTTAAGGATTTTTTATTAATTTATCCCAGTATTTTTATTATATAAACAATTACTAGTTGCATCACAAATGGTTTTATGATAATTTTATTGCTTAATTTTATCATTTATATTTATACTAAGCTTTAATTATTTCATGAATATCCATATCTACATTTTAGGGTTATAATTGCAATAACTTTGCAATAATAGCCCACGTGTGCATAATTACCTTATTTTACAAGAAAATAACATTTTTTGTATTTCTATAATATATTAAGTAATTATTTTTAATCATTTTTAATACATTTATAGCATTTATTATTTTTTATTAACTATTTTATAAATTATTTTATCAAATTAATAGAGTATTTAACAAATAACCTCTTTTAATTTGGCTTAATTTCGGACCTGGCCCAAAATATTACCCCCATCCTAATCAAAATCATAGCCCAATACCTTGACCCAATTTTTAAACCCGCCAAACCCATCAGATCTAATCCTGGTTGTTGATCTCAAAAGATCAACGGTCCAGGATCATTTTCCTTTTTTAATTACACCAAACGACCCATAACCCTAGTTATTTTCCCAACCCCGATGCCCTTGTTTCCCTCTTCCTCTCTTCTCTCCCAAATTCTCCCTAACCCTAGCCCGCTGTCACCGGAAACCCTTCAATTCATGGGGTTTCCCTTTTGATTTTAGGCCCCATCCAGCCTCCTATCTTCACTGGTTGTTTGATTTCGTTGTTGTTTGATGGAATCTCAAAGACATTCAACTAGACTTGGTCTGAAACCTTTCATTTTTCTCGATGAACCTGCCTGTATTCATCTCTGTGTTTGTGAGTGCTATTATCTTCATGTTTATGGTTTAAATCTATGGTTTCAATCCGGATTTTTTCTCACCTCTATCATTTTTAAAACCCTAGTCTCTTACTATTCGATCCGGTTCAGATTTTTATAGATCTGAGATGTTTTTGAGTTTAGTTGATATATCTATTCAAAGATCTTCTATTTAATTCTTATTATTAACCGACTTTTTGTTTTCTCTAAAGCTAGGGTTTCATCTTTAAGTTTCTTCAAAAAATCTAAAAAATTTTAAATGTTTAACTCTGGTTCTCTTTACTTGTTCGACTGATTTTCATGTCTATGTTCTAATCCCTAGGGTTTTTAATTACTTCTCTACTTGTTCTGATATTTGCCCGTTATTCTTCGCCCTGTCAATTAACGGAGGATAACTGATTTATTTCGCCTAATTAGGGTTCGAAATTATACTTTTCTGTTAAGATTGGTATTTCTCTGTGATTTTTACTTATTTTTCCTTAGTCCTGACTCATAATTGGTACTACTTGCCTTAATAATGTTACTAGCCCAGTTTATGGAATTTGATTGTTTTAACCAGCCCCTAAATGGTCTCTGATTTATTTGTTTACCTTATTAAACCCCTAACGTGGATGTTAATTGATTCTCCCTAATTTAAGGGGTGTTTTCCAGATTCTGTTGAATTACTTGATTGAGTTTAGCCCCAATTAACTGGTTAATTTTATTCGCATACCTTATTTGTGAACTCTAAGTCTTCCTTGCCTTATTTGTCTACTCTGCTGAATGTTATATAAACCCTCATTCTGATTGTTCAAAACACACGAACACACATAGAAAGACACAGAAACACACACAAACTCTTGCTCTTACTTACACACTCTCAATAGTAGTTCTTTCTGTTACTTCTATTTGCTGCTTTGTCTAGACGGCTGAAAGCCAAGACTAGACTCTTGGATCCTATTTGCTTCACTTTCCTGTTGCTATCTCCTAACTGGTATGCCTCCATTTATGTTATCATTCAATATGCTATGTTAGACCTATGTTCTTCCTGCTTATTGCTCTTAATCAGCATGACTATTTATGTTCATGTCCTATTCAATATGCTATGAAGTTAGTCTGCTATAGATATCAACATGCCTCTGTTTGCCCTATGTTTCTGTTAACTAGCATGCCTTAACTCCTGTTAATTTGTCATGTCCAATATGTTAGTATGGCTAATACACTTTAGCATATTCCTGTTCGATCCATGTCACTTGTTTACTTATTTCTCACTTAGCATGCTTAAATTCGTGTCCTGTTTTATGTGTCGATAATTTACCTTAACATGTTCCTGATTAATTCATGATTTCTGTATACTTCTTTCAAGGATAATGGTGCTCTAAAATCCTGCTACCCTTTCTGTATGACTGTCTGATTAGTAACTTAACTTCAGCATGTTGTTCTCTGTTTAATACGTCAATATGGTCACCTAGTAATAGTTAATGAACTAAGTCAGTTCCAACCATGGGAAACCTTGTTTGACTTAATTATGACTCTGTTCTGTCTATGATTCTAGTATTCCTGGTGATTGTTAACTACTGTAATTCATGTCTAAATTCAGTCTGCTAAATGTGGTTTTATTTGTAGTTTTTAATCTTGAATATGTTTCTATTCACTTCTAAAAGTCCAAACTGTTTTTCCTAAAACTATCTCCTACTTTTATATACTATTTTCAACTCCTACTCTTAGATTTCTAGGGTCCTGCCTCCCCCAGTGTGAGCACTGCCTAGGAGTCCATGAGACTCCTCCGAACTCTGACACACTGGGGCTGGCCTTCCAAACTTATTCACAAAACTGTTTCTTTGAAAAGGTTCTGGTGTGAGCATTGTCGGGTTCCCTAAGGCCCTTGGGAATTTTGACACACCAAAAGCCCATTTGGTGTATTATGAACTAGTGGGGTAGTCCATATTTGATTGGAGGCTTAGCTTCCAGGTTGACTTTGGGCCTGTCAAGCCTCCCTATAGTATAGTGATTTTCATTATGTAATTCATTTGTATTAGTCTATAATAATAATCTCTCTAAAACAGATATGGGGTTATTAGTAAAAGCCGGGGAGGGATTTTTATATATCTTTTATCATATCCGGGTAGAAATCATGCTTATAGGCTGTTGTGGTGATTGCTTATGTGCATTAGAAACCATGCCTATAGGGTTTAGAGAGATTATCCTGAATTTTCACACTCTACATCCTAGAAATCTTGCTTCTAGGTCGTTTATCAATTCTGCATCAATAATCATGTTTTCAAAATCTCCATGTGTGCATTAGAAATCATGTTCATAGGATCTTCCTTGTTGAACTTGCTTGGAAACTGGTTAACGCCTTACTCGCCTAGATGCCATGCCTATAAGAAACACATATAAAATTAGTCTTGACGCTTAGACATCATGCCTATAGGAAATAAGTGTAAAAATAGTTTCAACACTTAGACATCCTGCCTATAGGAAATAAACGTAAAAATTAGTTTCTGTGTTTAGGTATCATGTCTGTAGGAAATAATGCTTGTAATCAGTTTCAGCACATAGAAAGCATTCCTATAGGAGCTAAAAAGACGAAATCTGCCCGTTAAAATCAATCTCTGGTTTACAAATTATGGTCTGATTAACGCTTAGATACCATGTCTATAGGATTCTGCCCGATTATCACTTAGGCAAGCCTGTAGGATAATTAAAATTCTGGGTTTAAAAACTGTGATTTCTTGCTGCTTGAAACGTGCCCAGATTCAAGATATTAATAAATCAGTAGGCAAATTGATAGGTACTCACAACCTCGCTTTAATAAAATTGTTATATATTCTGTTTATGCTCATTTAGATATCCTGCTTATAGGATCCTAAATCATTAAAAATCGCTTGTCTGAATAGCGTGCATTTGTTTGTGTATTTGTGGAGGTAAACATGAGCCCCCTTAATTTCTCCTTATGTGACATTCCTACTTGATTTTTGTTTGTTGCTTAATTTCTCCTTTTAAGCAACATATGTGAGTCTAGAACCACCTTAAATAGAGGTCCTAAACACCTCCAGGGACATAGGTAAGGGACGGGTAATGCACGCGTAAGGTACGTACTGGATGTTATTAGAAAGCTTAGGTAATAATTGAAAAGGGGAGGGCAACTGGGTAGTAAAGGAGATGATGACCTGTGCACTAATGCTACGCGTAACACCTCAATTTGGGGAAGGTTATCGAGTATTGCATGGAAGTGATCCTATAGGCTAATAAACTTATGAACCCTTTAATTCCCGTTTTAAAGTAATCTCTATTTGTTTAAACTGCTTTATTTATTTAAAAGACTAGTTCTCTTAAATTAAGTTTGATCGGGACCCACTGTTGTGGACCTCGAGGGGTACCTAGCACCTTTTCCTCAAGGTAATTTCGAGCCCTTACCCAATCTCTGGTGATGTAAACCAGTTTATGAGTTATTTTCTTTAGGTTCCCTAACACACCTTAATCTGTTAGGTAGCGACTCTTCAAATCCCAAACCCCATTCCAAAAGGAAGGGAGTTGTCCCAAAATGTCGAAACCCGGACTCCGCGAGGAAAAAGAGGGCGCGACAGTGCACGCATAGGAAACGAACTAGAATCAACTAGAGTGATTTAGGTAACAACTTAACGATAATAATTGGGTAGTAGGAGATGATAATCCGTGCGCTAAATACCATGAGTAACACCCCGACCTGAGGGAGTTACAAAGTATTGCACGGGGTGATCCTATGGGCTAAAAAACTTAGGGCCCCCCCCCCCATCCCTATTAATTAATTTTCTTTACTTTTCCTTAGACTAATTCACTTAATTCAAGTTCGGCCAGGACCCACCGTTGTGGATCTCGAGGGGTGCCTAACACCTTCCCCTCAAGGTAATTTGGCCATTACCAGATGTGTGGTGATGTAAACTGGTAATATGAGTTATCTGTTCTAGGTTCCTTAACTCACCTTAATCTATTAGGTGGCGACTCTAAACCAATCCCTTTTCCTTACCCTCTCAAAAGGAGTTGTCCCAAAAATGTCGAAATCCGATTTCGCGAGAAAAAGGGGGCGCGACAGGTAGGTCATCACTCTTTTATTTCCCTTCGTCAGTATGGCAACAAGAGGCATCAATACCCCCATGGGAAATCTTCGTGTGGAACCAACTTGGTAAAAACTCCTCCAAGGTCACTGGATGTCGTGGCTTTTGAGGGTGGTACACCTCTATTTTTGCTTTCTTTAAGTGCTTAATTGGATTCCATCTCCTAGGTCTTTTCACCATTATTTTTTCTTGTTGGTTGTTCCATTGATCCTTTTCGTGGGATCCTTTTATGGAGCCTACGGTGAGTCACCAATGTCCAACCATCATCATCATCATGGTGGTCTATTTTGACTTTGTTGTTCTCCAGTAATTCTTCATCTTTGATTTCTTTTAAACTGCATAGCTAATCTAGACTGAATGAGCCAAAAGTGATAGACACTTGTTTCACACTTGCCTTCTTATCTTCAAGCACGATCTTCTTTTCACGGGCCACTTCCATAACTTTGTCCTTGAAGACAAAGCACTTCTCCAGAGGGTGGCTTACAAGTCGGTGATATTTGCAGTAATTTGGGTCATTTGATTTCCCAGCTTCATTTGGCCGCTTCATCTCCGGAAGCTAAATAATATTTAACTCGAGGAGCTCTTCAAAAATAGCCGGCACATCAGAATCCAGAAATGGGTACTCTTTCTCTTTCATTTCTTTTAGAGTCAACTTTCCACTTGACTTATCTTGAAATGGAGTGGATTTCATACTCTGCTTCTTGCTCACCTTCGTCGTGAACTTCACAGGTGATGTGTTGACATTCATAGCTTCTTTATTTTCATATCTTAGTGAAAACATGCTCCATTTTTTGACTTCTTGCCTGTCGTTCCCTTTGCGAGGTTCATAGATGGGCAACCTTTCATTTCCAGCGGAAGCCATGCTCAACTCCATGTCTTGGCCACGAGTCACAAGTTCTTCAAATTTGCCAGGCTTGATACCTTGCAAGATGTAGCGTAGTCCCCAATGCATGCCTTGGATGCACATCTCTATGCCCACAGCTTCACTAAGCCTGTCTTTGCAGTTGAGGCTTGCATTCCTCTAACGATTGATAAAGTCGATAATTGGTTCACCCTTTCGTTGACGAGTATTTGTAAGTTCTATCATACTCACAGTACGTCTCATGCTATAAAAGCAATTGAGGAATTCTTGCTCTAATTGATCCCAGCTATCAACAGATCCAGCCTTGAGGTCCGTGTACCAATCAAAAGCATTTCCTTTTAATGAGCGAACAAACTGCTTGACGAGGTAATCTCCATATGTCCCAACATTGTTGCATGTCTCAACGAAGTGCGCCACATGTTGCTTTGGATTGCCTTTGCCATCAAACTGCTGAAATTTTGGAGGTTGATAGCCAGCAGACATGTTCAACATACCGATCCTTGAAGTGTACGGCTTTGCATAGGTAAAGGAGGACTTGGTAGCCACTTCATATTTGTTTTTTTATAGTCCCTTCAATGAACTCCTTTAGTTGATTGAGGAATCATCCTTTCCGAAGAGACTGGAATTTTCCTAGTGGATGCAACTTGTCGTGGGGGAGGATCAATCTCTTGAACTCCTGGGAGTTTTCCAGGTGCATGGGTGGATTCTTATTCCATCAAAATTCCCACCCTGTATGTTAGCTTGTCAATTCTAGCATCTTGATTTTGCATGCATTTGGTCAAGCCAGCGATTCCTTCCGTCAAATTTGCCAACTGCTCCTCCACAAATGAAGTGTTTGTCACCATGGCTTGCATGATTGTTGTGGACGATGGAGAGTAGCATGGATGATATAAGTGGGGAAGATCCATAACTTGAAGCAACATCATATTCCTTCACAGTAGAGTGCTTGGATCCGGAGAGGTCAAGCAGATCAAGAGTTTTCTTGATCTTTTTAGCAACATCGCTTCCTCTTTCGGGTGCGTTTGTGGAAGATCTTGCTCCTTTTGGGGATGAAGATCCGAAAATATGGGTAGATGCGGACGGCACTTGGGGTGCTTTTTGTCCTAATGAGATTTCTTTGCTCCTCGTAATTGGTCCAAAGCTTCCAAAGGTAACTTCGAGCATGTTTTCCGCATCAGCATAGAACCTGGAATTAGCAGCCTTAGTGGAAGTTGAACTGGAGTTGATTTTCTTTGAAGCCATTTCGATGTTCTTGAACTTTGGTGATTGAAAAGTTGAGATGATATGTGGATATTGTCCCACTGGGTGTGTCAGAATTTGTAGACAATAAATTGCGATCGAGAAAATAAAATTGACCGAAAAATAACGCAACAATTGTAGTATTTTATTTCAAATAATTTGAGTGTTACAATCTCTATGAATCCTCTGATTCTTTTTTCCAATAGTAAATAAATTCAAGGGCCTTTAAGCTTGATCTTGAATCTATATTTGTTGTCACGAACGATGATCTTAGCACGAACTTTTATTTGAACTCGTACTCCTTGAATCTTGACTTGTTCTTCGTTCTTGAACTTGAACTTGATTTCTTGAACTTTATTTATTGAAACTTGAAACTTGTAGAGAAATTTGCGGCGTTTGATCCGCGAGCTCTCTCTTGCTTCTTGTTATAACTTCTGGTGTCTTTTCTGGGTTATGAAGACCCTTATTTATACTTGTGGGAGGGAAGAGTTATAATAAGAACAAACTCTTTCCGACCAATCAGATTGAAGAGTGACATAACCGCATTTGATTGGCCATATCATGTCAATTGCACACATGATCCGGTTTCATTGGCCTTTTAATTTGGCTTGACATGCCATGACATTTTGACACGTAGCATGATCCTATTGGCTTTTCCATTTGATTTGGTGCGCCACATCATTTGACACGTGGCACCAAACTGGCCTCCAGGAGGATGTCATTTTGGGCTTAATAAAGTGGGTTCATCACTTTAGCCCAATTAAATGGGCTAGCCCAATGGATTAAGCCTTATTTATTTAATCCATATATATTGTACTTATATAATTAATTCAATTATATTAGCCCATAATATTTATTTGGACCAATATATCTTGAATTTTAAAATATAATTCAAATTCTTTTATCGATTTAATTTTAATAAATTTTAAATGCCTACACTACTGAAAAACTTAAATACACCGAATATCTTGTGTAATAGCACACATATGGTATGTAGAAGTTTTGACAATAACGTCATACATGCAAAAATTATGATACTGGTTAATGTGCTTCTAAGTATATGTTTATCCCTGAATTCAGCTTTCATCTTTCGAAACTAAGGAATATCCTTTTAAATTTATGTGAAAATAATGTTTAGTATGTTCATGTTTTGCAAATATAATAAATAAATCACAAGGACAAACATCCTAAATACTGGACTGTATTTATCGCAAATATGTTTTCTTGCAAGAACAATTGTATGTTGTACTTTCAAGAGGGATATCAAGATCGACAACAAGAGTTCTGGGTAAGGCAGAGCAACCAACACATTATTAGGAGGAAACATACGCACACAAAAATATTGTCCATAAAGAAGTGTTTGGTAAGTACCGCCAAATTAAATACTTTTAAATTATAATATATAATTATCTAACTAACATGACAAAATTGATATTGGTGTAAGCTTTGATGATGTCTTTTATTTTAAATTCAAGTATTATGCTAATATAATAATATTTTTCATCATTTAGATGATTGTTGTATTATTATACGTAAAAATTTTCTCATTAATTAAATTTTATTGTCCTTCGTATCAATAAATGTTTAAATCATTATGTGTCATTATTAACGTGCAACGCGTGGTCATAGATACTAGTACCCTTGAAACTAACAAAACATGGATGATAAATTTTTGGCTCACCTTCCATCAATATACCATATATATTTTTTATATGTATTTTATACCACATATATAAATTATATATATACATCATAATACATGTAAACAAACAAAATATACCAAACATATTCTTTAAAGTTGTGTATTTTATACTTTATATATGCTATTATTATATAATTTATCCCATATACTATTGTAATAAAAAATATATAAGAACCATCGGTCGAAGTTATAACATGTTAAAATAAGGAAGCGACTACGCTCCATTACAATTTTCTCAGTTAGATGTAATATAGCTTTAAATAACTAACATGTGTCTTTGTTAATTTTTAAAGGATGAGATTTATTTATTTATTAGTTCTTTATTATTATTATTATGGTTAAGTTTCTATTGGTAAACAAAAAAATATATGAATGGCCCATCAGCATCATGTTCTTCCCCATAAATATATCTATTAATTTAATTTTTTTCTCCTTAAGATCGGTGAGTATATATGTTTATTTAGCAAGTGAATATTATTATTCTTTATTTTTGAGTTTTGATTTTATATATATATATATACCCTTCATGAGCCGATGGTCTATTGAAAACAACCTCTCTACTTTTTAGGTAGGGGTATTCTGCGTACAGACTACCCTCCCCAGATCCCACTTGGTGAGAACATACTAAGTTTTTTGTTGTTGTTGTTGTTGTTGTTGTGTGTGTGTATATATATATATATATATATATATA
>ML417519.1:0-38657 GCA_005239525.1 Nicotiana knightiana
AATTCCACTAGAAAGTAGTTGTCTAACGGTTTTATGTCTTCGTCGTATATGACGAGACTTTCCATTATACATAACGCTCTCTGCCCATACTATTGCAACCTCTATGCATATAGGAGCCAAAGGTTTTGGCCAGAACGAAATGTCTTCTAAGAAATTTCGAAGCCATTCAGCTTCTTCGCCGGATTTATCCAAAGCTATAAACTCTGATTCCATTGTAGAGCGAGCGATGCACGTCCGTTTGGAAGACTTCCAAGATACTGCTCCACTGCCAATAGTAAAAACATATCCACTTGTGGATTTTGTTTCTGTTGAGTCGGTTATCCAATTTGCATCACTATATCCTTCGATAACCGCAGGATATTTATTGTAGTGCAAAGCGTAATCTTGGGTATATTCCAAATATCCCAGAAATCGTTTCATTGCCACCCAGTGATGTTTGTTAGAAGAAATTGAAAAGCTGTAAACGATAAGAACTATTCCGAGTTCACAATTTCCTTGTGCGTCCTTAAGGAATTTTAACCCCCTCACAAGTTGCCAAGGTAATGGATTAAACTCTCCCAGGATGAAAAGGAATAAATCTTCCTGCAACCGTGGAAATACAAACTGGGGGATACCAACGAACTCAAAGAACAGAGAAAATTCACACTTACGAATTTGAGAGAGAAACTGCAAAGTAGAATGCAGGATTTTCAGAAGGAAGTTCTGTATTTTCGAGTGAGTGAAAAGGAAGCCATGCCTCAGAATTTATAGGCAATTATCGGAAGAGGCGTGATGTCTGTTCAGGAAGAGGTGTCTGTCCAGAAGAGAAAAGCAGCGTTCAGCATTTTGGATATTCCAGTTAATTCCATTAATGAACTGACTGGCACTTAATTAATTCTTAAATAATTAATTAAATAATTTTTTTCAAGAAATTAATCTTATCGATCAATCATTTGACAAATCCAAATCCAAACCCGAATCCGAATTCGAAGCCGAGCCGATCGACGACGTTGGCGCGAGGCTTCATTCTCTTCAACTCCTTTTAAGAGCTCTAAGAAGTGATTCTATATTTATACACACAAGTGTAGTTGTCCCTCACCAATGTGGTACAAAGTTCATTTGTCATAAAGACAAAGCTCACTTGATTCAAAATTTTTATTTCCCTCCATTTTATTTCCTACCATTTCTCAATTCACACTTCTAGTCTTTAAGGCCCAATGGCTTATAGTCCAACAGAAAATAAGGCAAAGGTTCCAAAACCCTCAAGTCAAGGTTAGACACCACACTTACCTCGATCCACATGCCACTCACTGCTCAGTTACTGCTTTTCCTCTAGATTCCACCTCCAAACTACTCGTATCTAGCCATAATTAGCTTAATAACATCAAATATTTCTAAACAAATCAATTTCAATACATAAATTTAGGTTTCCCAACATTTCTCCCAAAAAGTCAAAAATCGACCCCTGTCCCGCTTGGTCAAAACTCGAGGTTCGGACAAAAACCCATTTACCCATTCATCCCGAGCCCGAATATGTAATTAGTTTCGAAATCCGATCCCAAATTGAGGTCTAAATACCTAATTTGCAAAACCCCCAATTATTCCAAGATCCCTAATTTCTACCACGAACGGCCTATATTTTAGGTCGAAATTTCATGAAATAAAATGGGAAATTGAAGGAAGATGATTTGGAACCTCTTACCAATATTTTGAAGAAGAAATTGTCTTTTGAAAATCGCCCCTATGTCTTCTATCTTTTGAAAATTTGAAGAAATGGCTTGGGTCCCAATATAAATGAACTCACTGCCCATCGACTTTCGCACCTACGGTGCAGGGGTCGCACTTGCGCATCCGCTTCTGCGAAAAAGGTTGGGCCAACTAGGGCCGCATCTGCGGACTGGATTCCGTTTCTGCGGTCCCGCTCCTGCGGAGAAAATCCCCTATCTGCGAAAACTGGCCTCCCATCCTTGGGTCGCACCTGCAGAGCTTGGCTCGCTCCTACGACCGAAGGCTCGCAGGTGCGGGCACATCAGATCCGGTGCACCAGCAACCTTGTTGAGTTTTAAACTCAACTTGCGCATCGTCCGAATGGCACCTGAGCCCTCGGGCTCCAACCAAACATGCACACAAGTCCTAAAACATCATACGAACTTGCTCGTGTGATCAAATCGCCAAAATAACACCTAGAACTACGAATTTAGCACCAAATCGCATGAAATTCTCAAGAATACTTTAAAATTCCTATTTTCACAACCGAACGTCTGAATCACGTCAAATCAGTTTCTGTTCTTACCAAATTTCACAAATAAGGTATAAATATCATAACGGATCTGTACCGGGCTCCGGAACAAAAATACGGACCTGATACCAACAAGATCAAACATTAACCAATTTCTTAAAATCATTAGATTTTTTCTAGTCTTTCAATTTTTCAACAAAAATTCATATCTCGAGCTAGGGACCTCGAAATTCAATTCTAGGCATACGCCTAGATCCCATATTTCACTACGGACCCATCGGGACCATCAAAATACGGGTCCGGGTCCATTTACTCAAAACGTTGACCAAAGTCAACTAAAATCAACTTTTAAGGCCAAAATTATTACTTCATCAATTTTTTCACTACAATCAACTTTTAAGGCCAAGTTTATCTTACTTTCTCAACAACCTATTTGGAAGAATAACAAAAGCAATAGCGTAAATTAACAGAAAAAAATAAGGAATGAAGCGATAGACAATCCCTCAAATTAAGACAGAAGACTTTGGTAAAGCAAGAAATTGTAAAGTGTATTTCAATAGTACTTGGAACTTGTCCGTACAAGTGAAATTCTCTATCCTTATATAGATGTGTACAATCTTAACGTTTTTCCCTATTTAAGACGAATTCATTATGATCATTAATTGTATTGATTGCTCTTTATCATTGATAATCATAACTGACACATTTGTAACTATAAATGCCTTATAGCGATTCCGATTCTCTTTTCTTATTTATTTATGGTTCATGTATCTTTCTTTTCTTTTGACCTTGATTCATTCCGTTCGCGCCTATTCTTTGACAGCTGTTTAGGCTCGATCTTCTGTTATGTACTATCTCGTGGGTATTTCCTCCGTACCTTCCATTTATTCTTAATTTCACTAATTGAGCACGCCAGTTGTCACTACGTAATTGTATCACGTGTCATGATTTGTCAGCTTATTTTTTTTTCCACCAATATAAAGATGACTTGGCACATCTCATAAGTCAAGAAATGTATTTATCTTTTATCTCATTTTTTTTGCCATTTTCCCCTCACTCTTTATATACAATTTCAATTTATCTTTTGAAATCCAAAAGTCACAACCTAATTAAATGGTTCCCATGTGTTACCAAAAGTCACAACCATTCCTATTAATGAGAAACACCAAAAGACTCATCAGTTTTGTATTGTCAGGTAGATATATGAATAGCGCAGAGATGAAATAAAAACTCAATGATGTGAGAGTGTTTGGGTTTGAGTAGGGTAAAGGGAACATGGCCGGAGGAAGGGGAGTGGAGATGGCTACGACAAAGTCTGTTTTCTTTTACCACGCACATGTAATAGTTATTCTTCTCTTAATTTCTTTTACCGTTCTGACATTCTCCTTTAATTTGGTAGCATGAAGCAACAACGAATTCAAAATTTTACTTATTTATCTCCAATTTACATTATTTTATTGTTCATTTATTAATCAGATGTAAGAATCCAATTATTGCCTTCTTATAATTATTTATGCGTTTAATGTATACAATTTTGTTTTTTTTTCTATGGATAAAGTAGTTTGATTCTTTAGTGTTGCTAGATACCTTTACTGCTCTATAAATCTATGACCATCTCGACCTTTAGCTTTTCTTTGTCTGTTCTATGTGATAATTTATGAGGGAGTGTGATGATATTTTGAAAAAATCAGAGAAACAATTTCAAGAAAAAATAAAAATAGGAGGATTTGGCGATTTTGAATGGGATGGGAATATGAGCGAAGAAGGAAGGCATTCTTTGCAGAAGAAGAAACATTAACAACTTAGAGACAAAAGGAAACAAGGGAAAAAGTTGCAAAAAATTAAATCAAAAGGATGACGCATTATTAACACGTGTGTATATTTATTAGTTGTACAAGTGAGTTGATAGTTATATACAACTGTAGGTGTATGTAGTATAAATAGGTGTATATATTTTTCCTATATTGTATTGTATCATTTCCCCTGTATTGTTTTACATTTTGAGCTAAGCTCATTCTCTAGTGAAATAGAAAAGAAGTTTCCAGAAGCTTCTTTGTCTATGGAATTTCTCGTTTGCCATTAGAGCTCACTCGAGGTGAGCTTATCTTCTTCATCTTCTCTACTATTTAGTCATGGTATCAGAGCGAGACTCTAGATCCTAAACTCAATTAGTCAATTTTCCTTCCTATTCGAAGCGTATCTCTACGGTACTTTTCTGTACGAATATAGAAATTTTCCCAATTTTTTTCAAATCGATCCTTGATAATCATATCTATTAATCAAAAAACAATGGATTCCACAAATCCGGCCTTGGATTCGACAACTGCGCTCTACATGCATCCATCTAAAACAACTGGTTCTATGCTTGTGCCGGCACTTTTCGACGGATCATGATATAGATCATGGAGAAGAAGAGTTCTGAGAGCTCTCTCAATGAAGAATAAAGTAGGATTCATAAACGGAAAGTGCAGAAAGCCAGATTCTCAGGATCCTAGCTATGATCAATGGGAGAGCTGTGACAACATGGTCACATCGTGGATCATAAATTCTATCTCAAAGGATTTGGCGGATATCCTACAGTATGTTAATGATGCTCAGGAGCTTTGGAAAGAGATTGAAGACAGATATGACCAGACAAATGGAGCGAAATTGTATCAATTGCAGAGGGAGATAAATTATTTGAGTCAAGGAACCCTAGATATCACTGGGTACTATACTAAAATGGAGAAGCTTTGGGAAGAACTGAACACATTGAATGCACATGCTCAGTGCAAATGCAATTGCACATGTGGTGCTAAGGAAAATATGCAGAAGGATGAGCAGGACAGAAGGCTGATTCAGTTTTTAATGGGACTAAACGAAGTCTACACTGTAGTTAGGGGAAGTATTTTAATGATGAATTCATTAACCTCACTCGCACAAGCCTTTTCAATTCTCATCAAAGAGGAGAAACAAAGAGAGGTCAAGCCAAACAATCAATTGGTGATTGAATCTACTGCCTTGAGTTCTAACTGATCAGGAGGTAATCATTTCAGGACAAACTTTGGTCAACAGAAAAATATTGCTGACAACACTGGATATATGAACTACAATCAATAGGGAAACAGAACTGGAACAACAACTACAAGGGAGGATATTTTGGGAATAAGCCACGACCTTTTTGTGACTATTGTAAGAAGCCATGTCACACTAAGGAAAGATGCTACAAGTTTCATGGTTATCCTCAAGATTCAAGGTTCAACAAAGGAAAGAGAATCGCTGCCAATGTACATGGAAGTCAATGAGATAGTGTCGCTGAAGGTGGAGATGGAAACAATGGACATGCACAGGAACAAGACAGAACTATGCAAAGTCTTACTAAGGAACAATATAATCACCTGGTGAGCATCCTGGAGAATTTTCATGCTGGAAATGGAGGAAATGAACTAAATCAGGAGCTGTGAATTTTGCAGGTATCTCAGCTTGTTCAACTCATTTTGATTCTGGTTCTAGCTCATATCAATGCTCTAGGTCTGTTGCTGAATCTTGGATACTTGATTCTGGGGTATCAAACCATATGACCTATGACAAATCCATGTTAATCAATGTAAAAACCTTAGTCTACCCTTTCCTAGTTACTTTGCCCAATGGTTATAAGGTGAAGGTGACATTGATGGGAGATGTAGTAATGAGCCCAAGTTCACTCTGAAAAGAGTTTTTTTTGTCCCTAATTTCAAATTCAACCTAATCTCAGTACATTGCTTAACAGTTTAATTTGATTGCTTTGTCATATTCACCAAATTTGCTTGCATCCTTCTGTAGGCCCCTTCACTGAAGAGGTCTCTAGCAATTGGTGAAAGTAAGAATGTTTTGTATCTCTACAAATCAGATTCTTGCAAGTCCAACACTTCAGATTTCTGGAAATCTAATTCCCTAGTCCTTGACAATTCATCTAGTGCATCAAATAAAGGTGATGTAATCACTCAGTCTACTCCATCTAGTATAACCAATAGCAGTAGTGTTAGTCTACACTCTGCTTCACACATTGCATCTAGTTTACATAATTCTATTTTTCCTACTGCATCTGGATCACACACTTCTTCTCATGAATGTAATAAAGTTGTCACCAATTCTCATGTGCAATATGAAGGAAATACTAGTTTTACATGCAATGCATCTATGAATGATAAACACATGATTGATCTCTTGTGGCACAATAGATTGGGACATGTACCTTTTGTCAAAATGAGAGGACTTGAGTCCATACCCTTCCATTTTTCACCCAAACAACTCTTTATTTGTCCAATATGCCCAATGGCTAGAAAAAATAGAGTGCCATTCTCAAAAAGAACTACAGTAACAACCAAAATATTTGAAATCTTACATGTAGACTTGTGGGGGCTCTATCATGTGCCAACACATCATAGGAATAAGTACTTTATCAACCTAGTAGATGACTACATCAGGTGCACTTGGACACACCTTCTTAGCTGCAAGAGCAATGCCCTGCAAGTAATCAAGGCTTTCTCTGCCATGGTGAAAAACCAATTCAATTGTTCCATTAAGGTCATTAGAACAGATAATGGCCTTGAGTTCATAAATTCTGAGACTGCTTCTTTCTTGCAGTCTAAGGGAATCATACACCACAAAACATGTCTCTATACACCTCAACAAAATGGCATAGTCGAAAGAAAACACAAGTACCTTTTAGAGATAGCCAGGGTACTGTTGTATCAGTCTAAACTCCCCATGCAATACTGGGGAGAATGTATCCTCACCTCAACATACTTGATTAACAGACATCCTTCTACCACTCTAAAAAACAAATGCCCACGGGAACTACTATACAAAAGAAAACCCAGATATTCTTAACTCAAAAGTTTTGGATGCCTTTGCTTTCCTACAACCCTAAAGACTCAAAAAGATAATTTTGAATCTAGATCCTTACCTCATGTCTTTGTGGGATATCCTTTTGGGACAAAGGGATACAAGGTACTCAATCTAGTCACAAAGAAAATTCATGTTTCAAGGGATGTTGTATTTCATGAAAGTGTATTTTCTTTTGCTTTGCACTCTAGTTCCAGTAGAGTCTTTCTCTCATTTCCACAAGTAAATACAGAATTAGCACAAGAACTATTCCCTTCTCATAGGTCAACGTCTATCCCTACTTCTCCTAGTACATCACTCCCAACAATGTCACCTGATCCTCCATCACCAGGGGTAAGAGAACCTAACTCTCATCTGACTTCAAGTTCAGAAAAATATTTTTCCTTTTCTGATAACAATGAAACTCTGTCCAGCAATACTCCTAACTCAATAATAAAAGAATCTAATGAAACTCTAGGAAGGCCATCCAGAACCCTCAAAGTCCCTACTTACTTGAAAGATTACAACTATTCACTACCCACATTACAAACAAATCATCCTGACTCTCCCTCCAGTAGTAACCAAAGCACCACCTCACTCACCTTCAATGTATCCATACCCAATGCATAATGTGTTTCACTCAATGCTTTGAGTTCTGATAGTCATCAACTGATCAGAACCATTTCCCATGAGACTGCACCCAGTTCATATGAGGAGGCACCTGCTGATCCTACTTGGCAGGCAACTATGAATCAAGAGTTTGAAGCCCTTTATGCCGATAATACTTGGAGTCTTGTGCCTCTTCCAATTGTAAAAAGGGCAATAGGATGTAAATGGATATACAAGGTGAAGCACAAGGCAGATGAGAGCATAGAAAGATTGAAAGCAAGTCTAGTAGTGAAGGGATACACTCAGGAGGCTGGGGTAGACTACACAGAAACCTTCTCACCAGTAGTTAAAATGACAATTGTTAGGGCTATAATTGGGATAGCAGTAAAGAAAGGCTGTGATATTTTTCAATTGGATGTGAATAATGAATTCCTCCATTGAGACCTTCATGAAGAGGTATACATGGAAGTACCTCCAGGTCTAGCTATAGAGAGGTCAGATTTAGTGTGCAAATTGAACAAGTCCTTAAATGGATTGAAGTAATCAAGTAGACAATGGTATGAGAAGTTAACTGAAGCTCTCTGTTCCAGGGGATACACACATTCTTTATTAGACTATTCCTTGTTTTACAAAAAACATGGAGATCCAGTGGTGTTTGTGTCTGTTTATGTAGATGATGTCCTGGTAACAAGGACTGATTTACAAGAAATAGAAGCACTAAAGTCCTACTTACATAAGAATTTCAGAATAAAGGACTTAGGAAGACTACACTATTTTCTGGGACTAGAAATTCTGTATAAGGGTGATGGAGTATTGATATCACAAAGGAAATTCACAATGGATTTACTATCAGAATTTGATTGTATGAAGTATTTTGCTTTGACCTCTCCACTAGATCCCACAATTAAACTAAGTGCAGATGAGGGTCTTTGTCACCTGATCCTTCACACTTGAGAAAACTAGTGGGAAAACTGAATTACCTGAGTAACACAAGAGTTGATCTATCCTATAGCGTGCAGAGTTTGAATCAGTATATGCAAAGTCCTAGGGAGCCACACTTGAAAGCTGCATATCATGTGCTGAGATATCTCAAAGGTGATCCAAATTTAGGGATCTTTTTATCCAAAAACAAAGATTATAGGGTTCGAGCCTTTTGTGATTCAGATTGGGTAGCTTGCCCTGACTCAAGAAAGTCACTTAGGTATGTTGTATTGCAGGGTGATGGACCTATCAGTTGGAAATCAAAGAAGCAACACATTATCTCATTGTCCTCAGCAGAAGCAGAATATAGAGCTGCCAGACAAGTTGTGGGAGAATTAGCATGGTTACTCAGGTTATTCGCAGAATTGACAGCCCGCTTAACATTTCATGTGCCAGTCTTCTGTGATAGTCAAGCAGCACTTCATATAGCCAAGAATCCTGTATTCCATGAATGCACAAAACACACTGTCACGACCCAAATTTCCCTCCATTGGGTATCGTGATTGCACCTAGTCTTAGGGACTAGGTAAGCCTAACATTTCCACTGAACAACAACAATAATAAAGGAATTTTAAAAAATTTCGAAATAGAATTCTTGACAGAGTTTACAATTTCCCAAAACCAGGTAAATACAAGTCATAAGCTCTACGAAATCTTTCTATCAAATCTACGTACAACTGTCTAGGAATAAGTAAGTACAATTGAATCGAAATAAAACATGAAGGTGACTCCGAAGCCTGCGAACACAACAACAAGTACCTTGAGTCTCCTCAGCAACAATCTGTGCAGCTACCAACAACCATAACCTGAAGCTGCACACAAAAATGTGCAGAAGTGTAGTATGAGCACACCACAGCGGTGCCCAGTAAGTATCAAGAGTAACCTCGGTGAAGTAGTGACGAGGACTAGTCAAGACACCACCGGTCTAATAAGTAAAAAGGCAAGATGTATAAATGACCGAACCAAAATATCAATCTGAAGATTTCTCAATGTAATTAATGATACGTTCGAATAGTACGGTAGAAAAATTCAATAATCACGATCAACGGACATCATAATAGAAATACACAAAGAGAATGGAAAGGATGCAATCCAAATGGCGGGAACTACAATCCAACAAAAATACAAGCAACTCAGCACTACATCAATTTATTCACGTCAGGCCTTAGCCAATGACTCAATAAAACTGGTCAAACTTTCAAGTGAAAACCTTTAAATCGTGAGTTCATTTTGAAAACTTTAAAGATATAATCATTTCGGAATAGAGAAATTTATTCTTTGAAACATACTTTCTTTGAATGTATATTTATATATTTTTATAAAGAGAAATCCTTATAACATATTCTCTTCAAATACGGGGTGTTCAAATACACTTTCCCAAATACTGCTCTTTCAAGTATCATCAAAATACGTGATGTTCAAAATATATTTTCCCAAATACTGCTCTTTCAATTATCATCAAAATACGTGATGTTCAAAATATATTTTTCCAAGTACTGCTCTTGCAATTATCATCAAGATACGTGATGTTCAAAATATATTTTCCCAAGTACTGCTCTTTCAAATATCATCATTCTGCAAGACAAATGTTTTTCAAATATACTTTCGAAAAGAAGTCCTTTACATATAACTTTTCCTGGAGATAATTGCTTTTTCAGCTATGCTTTTCAATATATATATTATTTATTTCGATTCAAATCTCCTCAATCATAAAACTAACAGAACTCAGTCCGCCACTCAGAACTTGTCATGCAATGAAGTACAGGGGAAAGCTCCCGGATCTCTGTCTGTAGTCCCAATTTAAATATGCGATGCAGTACAGGGGGAAAGCTCCCGGATCTTTATCCGTAGTCCCAATTTAAATATGTGATCCAGTGCAGGGGAAAGCTCCCGGATCTCTGTCCGTAATCCCAATTTAAATATGTGATGCAGTACCAGGGGAAAGCTCCCGGATCTCTGTTCGTAGTCTCAATTTAAATATGTGATGCAGTACATTGGGAAAGCTCCCGGATCTCTGTCCGTAGTCCCAATTTAAATATGCAATGCAGTACAAGGGGAAAGCTCTCGGATCTCTGTCCGTAGTCTCAATTTAAATATGGAATGCAGCCACTGAGAAAAACAACCAGAATGCGACAGAACCAATATATATTGCTACAACCAGCACGAAAGCAAACAAGGCCGAATACAAGGTGCGATGAGCAAATCAATACAAAGACTTAAATCACAAAAGTGGTAACAACTCTCTCATAAGAAGTAGCCACTGAAAGGAATGCCAAACACAAGGGAGAACAACATAACGAGGGGAAGACAAGATAAATATATCAACTATTCTATACATTCAAGTTCGCAACCAAGAAAACAAATTATCCCGGCAAGGGAATCAGCTATAACCAATATCACTTAGACAATTAGCTTCACCGAATAAACTCAATTTGAACAATGCTCAGTAAATAGGCAGCATATGAAGGAAGACATGGCATAACGGTAGGAAAAACAAGCTCTTCATTTAAGTCAATTAAGATCATATAAGAAACAAGGAATGCTAGGCATGTACTTCTAACTTGATCAGTAGGAGATGAGACTAGAAATCAGGAATTCAGATATAACAAGTTCAATTCATATACGGGGAACATAAGGACCCAAAAATCCCTAAAGGGCAATCTATTTGCAAATAGTTCGAGTACACACTCGTCACCTCGCGTACGCGGACTACAATCAACATAGAAGACTCAATCCTAAGGGGTACTTCCCCCACACAAGGTTAGGCAAGATACTTACCTTGCATGCGCTAATCAACTCAATACCACACTCTTGCCACGAGTATCCAACTCAGGGTGGCCCAAATCTAGACAATTCGATTTCATAGAGTAAATATCATCACAAGGAAACAAAATAATTAATAAGACCGAAGCTAATACGCGAAATTAGGAAATTCGCCCAAAAGGTTCCCCGGGTCCACGTATCGGAATGTGGTAAAAATTATATTTTCCGGACACCCATTCACTCACGAGTCTAAACATATGAAAATCTCTCAAATAGGAGGTCAAAAAACAAATCAAAACTCAATAATTTGGTCTATTAAGTTCATCCCATTTTCTACCCAAAATTTTCGCAATTAAAGGTTGGATTTACGATTGGAATCATGGAAATTAGTCTATAATGGATAGAAATCACTTACCCAAGTTACCCAGTTGCAAAAGTCTCCAAAAGTCTCCTCTCTCGAGCTCCCCAATTCGAAGATGGAAAAAATAACATAAGCCCTCGAATCTGATATAATTGCCAAGCAATTCCGCACCTGCGCCCCTGGGACCGCACCTGCGGAAATACCATCGCAGGTGCAAAAACCCACTAAAAAGCCCGGGGTCGCACCTGCGGTCAAATGGTCACACACGCGGCTCCGCATCTGCGGAAAACACACCGCACCTGTGAGGATTGGGGGATTGGGCTAGGTCCGCACCTGCGAGCTCCTCGACGCACCTACGTGTCCGCACCTGCGGAAGGTCCATTGCAGGTGCGAAACACCAGAACCAGCAATGGTTCAGCTGTCTCCCAAGTTCTATTAACACCCGATGAGCATCCTAAACGTACCCGAGGCCCCTGGGACCCTGTCCAACCACACACACAAGTCATATAACCTAACACGGACTTGCTCGAGGTTTCAAACCACATAAAACAATACTAACACGATGAATTAAACTAAAAATCCATGAAAATTCTTCAAACTTCTACAAACATTAAGTGTTGCATTTCCGAATCACGTCAATTTAAGTCCGTTTCTTACCAAATTTCACAGATAACACATATAAATCATATCAAACCTTTACCGGGCTTCGGAATCATAATACGGGCCCGATATCACATGTTTCACCTCAAATTTCATTTTCAAAAACCTTTATATTTTTTAGAAAACAATTTTCTTTAAAAATTCATTTCTCGGGCTCGGAACCTCGAAATTCGGTTCTGGGCATACGCCCAAGTTCCATATTTTTTACGGACCCTCCGGGACCGTCAAATCATGGGTCCGGGTCCGTTTACCAAAAATGTTGACTGAAGTCAACTTTATTCAAATTTCCAATATAAAATTTTCATTTTTCTCAGCTTTTCACATAAAGGCTTTCCGGCTACACGTCCGGGATGTGCATGCAAATCGAGGTGATATAGAAGGAGGTCTTCACGACCTCGGAACTCAGAATTAGATAGAATATATGGGATGACTATTTTGGGTCATCACAATCTCCCCCTCTTAAACAAACGTTCGTCCTCGAACGTGCTAAGATTCACTTTGAACTCATTCAATCACTGATTGCGCATTTCCAACACACACACTCTGGTGATCCCACATCACCCCAACCTACATAAGCCTGGTGATACCATCACAGCTGCCATATAGCCTTCTCATCATCATCGATAAGCCTTACACCTCAATTCCTCACTTTCTACTCATTTCCAAAAGACCCGATTCTAAATCCATGTCCGACATTAGCCTCAACCAGCTGCATCAACTCAGGTCTACGCCCATAAGGAACAGCCACACAACATAGCACATCACACATAGGCTCAATAGCAATTTTGATAACTGTAACTGCCTGAAATCAACTCAACATTGGCAATTAGTCCCACATATGGAAGAAATCTCTATTTCCAAATCCCATAATACCGATAATGATGCAATAAACACGATGACCTCATCAGTAGACACCCGCATCACGAGTCACAGCTAACACCACCGGGCACACATCCCGCAGACTGAACTAAAGAAGCACATAACAAAATGGCTGAGTAGGAAAGATAGAAGCATATATAAAGGTACTATCAAACCAGCCCATAAGAATAACTCTCTATCGATACCGACTTACCAAAAGCAATATAACAAGAGAGAAGCAAAGCATATGAACAAATCACAAGGATGACATCCTGATAAAAATTCCACCGCGGTACTCAGGTTGATCCCAACATATCAAATCACAAGGAAATCACGAGGGTCTCACCCTCAACTCTACGACACATGTCAAATATATATCATACCAATAGAGATCTCCCGCTAATTCGTCTCGGCTAACAAAATCATAACGCTCACTTACTCACATCTCAATGGAGTATCAAATCACTGCTCGAAAACAAAATACTCAGGAGAATCATATAAAGCTTACCACGAAGGACGACATGGACTCACTTCCAGCTTCACCACTAGCAAGGATGAATAAAACAATGATAGACACGGCTACTACTCATAGAATCTCTCAACAGGAGCAAGCACAAAAAAATAGAGTGCAATACATGAAACTCACTCATAAATGAGACAACAAATAATGGGGACTCGTCCTAACCAACAGGACTATAGTGAAATACAATGGTACCCCATTTTAGCATATCAAGCCATACCTGGGTAATGATATCTGATACGATGGCCTCTAGCCTACTATATGCAACACATCAACGGGTCGGGCCTCCCCCTCTTAGGCGCCTTCTATCCACCTGAACACCCTGCTATAACTCTCCCACCTGAATCCTGGAATAATCTCTCACCCTGTGGCTAACATCTCCACACTGAAATAATCTCTCTGCCGATGTAGATGTGGAAGACATACGATACGGATCCTCTGAGACCCATGAGTATCTGAAATGCTCTCATGCGAAGCTGGTAATGCAACTGAACTGGTTGACCCAAGATTCTCTACCATGCCGGAGTCCCTCAATGAATCTACGGACTCGCCTCCTAACTGAAGCAACCAAGTGAGGTGTATATCTGGCCAACTCACTGAATCTGACGGCGTATTCCAATAGTGACATAACGCCCTGATGCAACTGCTCAAACTCCATGCGACATACATCCTGACGGAACTGAGGTGCAACCTCCCTCAAAACATCTCCGAAAACTGAATCCATGCTAGTAAAGCTAACTCGGACAGGCTACCCCAACTCATATGCCGCCACCACTAATCAATCCACTACTCTGGACCTGAGACGTGACAAAAGCAATCCCGCTCGTCTCCACAATACCTGAAGTACGAAGAATATGGTGACACTCTTTAGAAAACCATGTCCGCCACCAATCCACTGAAAGATAGAAGGTTGGTACTTCCAGTACCTCTAAATCCCAAGGTGCTCTACCTCTGATGTTGTTGTCCTAACCACGGGCTGAACTGAAACCACATGCCCTGTTGCTATGACAACTGGAACTTGACCAATATGATCTCGCTGTTCTGGAGTGTAGACGGTGGGAGTCTGAACTCCTCCCCTGATCTATCAAGTAACTGGTGCACTAGAATCAACCCTACTTGAGCCGATGTACCAATAGTACTCAAAACTGCGCTCCAGTCTTCTGAAGTCCGGGGTAGCAACAGGGACCCCCAGTACCTGTCCCCTAACTAGGACTACTGGCGACTCCTCGACGGCTGCTCTAGTAGGCATCTTGATTGTGGCACGTGCTACTCGTTGTCCTCTGCCTCTGGCCCTTGCGACATTTGCTTCGGGGTAACATCATCTGGAACCTCCGCTCGTGTCCTCACCATCGGTGAGAGAATGGGACGATAATTTCAAACTTCAAGATTAATGAACTCGCACGATAGGAATGAAGGAAGTGCAATTGTCCTGATAGTCCCGTAGCCTCTCGAAGATAAGTACAGACGTCTCCGTACCGATCCTCAAGACTCTAACAAACCCGCTTATGACTCATAGCACCTATGAACCAAGAGATTGATACCAACTTGTCACGACGCAAATTTCTCTCCGTTGGGTATCGTGATGGAACCTAGTTCTTGACAGAGTTTACAATTTCCCAAAACCCGGTAAATACAAGTCATAAGCTCTATGAAATCTTTCTATCAAATCTACGTACAACTGTCTAGGAATAAGTAAGTACAGTTAAATAGAAATAAAACATGAAGGTGACTCCGAAGCCTGCGAACGCAGCAGCAGGTACCTAGAGTCTCCTCAGCAACGATCTGCGCAGCTACCAACAACCATAACTTGAAGCTGCACACAAAAATGTGCAGAAGTGTAGTATGAGCACACCACAGCGGTGCCCAGAAAGTATCAAGACTAACCTCAATGAAGTAGTGACGAGGACTAGTCAAGACATCATCGTTCTAATAAGTAAAAAGGCAAGATGTATAAATGACCGAACTAAAATATCTATCTGAAGATTTCTCAATGTAATTAACGATACGATCGAATAGTACGGTAGAAAAATTCAATAATCACGATCAACGGACAACATAATAGAAATACGCAAAGAGAATGGAAAGGATGCAATCCAAATGGCTGGAACTACAACCCAACAAAAACACAAGCAACTCATCACTACATCACTTTATTCACGTCAGGCCTTAGCCAATGACTCAATAAAACTTGTCAAACTTTTGTGTGAAAACCTTTAAATCGTGAGTTCATTTTGAAAACTTTAAAGATATAATCATTTCGGAATAGAGAAATTTATTCTTTGAAACATACTTTCTCTGACTGCATATTTATAAAGAGAAATTCTTATAACATAGTCTCTTCAAATACGGGGTTTTTAAATACACTTTCTCAAATACTGCTCTTTCAAGTATCATCAAAATACGTGATATTCAAATATATTTTCCCAAGTACTGCTCTTTCAAATATCATCAAAATACGTGATGTTCAAAATATATTTTCCCAAGTACTGCTCTTGCAATTATCATCAAAATACGTGATGTTCAAAATATATTTTTCCAAGTACTGCTCTTTCAAATATCATCATTCTGCAAAACAAATGTTTTTCAAATATACTTTCAAAAAGAAGTCCTTTAGACATAACTTTTCCTGGAGATAATTCCTTTTTCACCTATGCTTTTCAATATATATATATATATATATATATATTTATATCTTTCGATTCAAATCTCCTCAATCATAAAAACTACCGGAACTCAGTCCGCCACTCAGATTTTTTCATGCAATGCAGTATAGGGGGAAAGCTCCCGGATCTCTGTCTGTAGTCCCAATTTAAATATGCGATGCAGTACAGAGGGAAAGCTCCCGGATCTCTATCTGTAGTCCTAATTTAAATATGTGATGCAGTACAGGGGGAAAGCTCCCGGATCTTTATCCGGTGTCCCAATTTAAATATGTGACGCAGTACAGGGGGAAAGCTCCTGGATCTCTGTCCGTGGTCCCAATTTAAATATGTGATGCAGTACAGTGGGAAAGCTCCCAAATCTCTGTTTGTAGTCCCAATTTAAATATGCAATGCGGTACAGGGGGAAAGCTCCCGGATCTCTGTCCGTAGTCACAATTTAAATATGCAATGCAGCCACTGAGGAAAAAAACTAGAATGCGACAGAACCAATATATATTGCCACAACCGGCGTGAAAGCAAACAAGGCTTAATACAAGGTGCGATGAGCAAATCAATACAAAGACTTAAATCACAAAAGTGGTAACAACTCGCTCATAAGAAGTAGCCACTGAGAGGAATGCCAAACACAAGGGAGAACAGCATAACGAGGGGAAGACAAGACAAATATAGCAACTATTCTATACATTCAAGTTCGCAACCAAGAAAACAAATCATCCCGGCAAGGGAATCAGCTATAACCAATCTCACTTAGACAATTAGCTTCACCGAATAAACTCAGTTTGAACAATGCTCAGTAAATAGGCAGCATATGAAGGAAGACATGGCATAACAGTAGGAAAAACAATGTCTTCATTTAAGTTAATTAAGATCATATAAGAAACAAGGAATGCTAGGCATGTACTTCGAACTTGATCAGTAGGAGATGATACTAGAAATCAGGAATTTAGATATAACATGTTCAATTCATATACGGGGAACATAAGGACCCAAAAATCCCTAAAGGGAAATCTATTTGCAAATAAGTTCGAGTACACACTCGTCACCTCGCGTACGCGGACTACAATCAACATAGAAGACTCAATCCTAAGGGGTAGTTCCCCCACACAAGCTTAGGGAAGATACTTACCTTGACTGCGCTAATCAACTCAATACCACGCTCTTGCCACGAGTATCCAACTCCGGGTGGCCCAAATCTAGAATATTCGATTGCATAGAGTAAATATCATCACAAGGAAATAAAATAATTAATAAGTCCGAAGCTAATATGCGAAATTAGGAAATTCGCCCAAAAAGTTCCCCAGGCCCACATCTCGAAATCGGGTAAAAATTATATTTTCCGGACACCCATTCACTCACGAGTTTAAATATATGAAAATCTCTCAAATCGGAGGTCAAAAACCCAATCAAAACTTAATAATTTGGTCTATGAAGTTCATCCCATTTTCTACCCAAAATTTTCGAAATTAAAGGTTGGATAAAATAATACAAAACCCTCGGATCTGATATAATTGCCCAGCAACTCCGCACCTGCGTCCCTGGGACCGCACCTGCAAAAATACCTTCGCAGGTGCGAAAACCCACTAAAAAGCCTGGGGTCGCACCTGCGGTCAAATGGCCGCACTCGCGGCTCCGCATCTGCGGAAAACACACCGCACCTGCGAGGATTGGGGGATCTGGCTAGGTCCGCACCTGAGAGCTCCTCGACGCACCTACAGAAGGTCCATCGCAGGTGCGAGACAATAGAACCAGCAATGGTTCAGCTGTCTCCCAAGTGTTATTAACACCCGATGAGCATCCTAAACGTACCCGAGGCCCCCCGGGACTCCGTCCAACCACACACACAAGTCATATAACCTAACACGGACTCGCTCGAGGTTTCAAACCACATAAAACAACACTAACACGATGAATTAAACTAAAAGTCCATGAAAATTCTTAAAACTTCTACAAACATTAAGTTTTGCATTTAAGGTCCGAATCACGTCAATTTAAGTCCGTTTCTTACCAAATTTCACAGATAACACATATAAATCATATCGAACCTGTACCGGGCTTCGGAATCATAATACGAGCCCGATATCACAGGTTTCACCTCAAATTCCATTTTCAAAAACCTTTATATTTTTCAGAAAACAATTTTCTTTAAAAATTTATTTCTCGGGCTCGGAACTCAGAATTCGATCCCAGGCATACGCCCAAGTCCCATATTTTTCTCAGTTTTTCACATAACGGCTTCCCGGCTACACGCCCGGGCTACGCACGCAAATCGAGGTGAGATAGAAGGAGGTTTTTACTTTCCGAAACTCAGAATTAGATAGAATATACGGGATGACTCTTTTGGGTCATCACACACATAGAGGTGGACTGCCATTTTGTGAGAGATCAAGTACACGAGGGGCTCATCACATTGCACCACATTTCCACGAATGAACAACTGGCTGATATCTTCACTAAACCCCTCACAGGGGTGAAACACTGCAATTTACTTAGCAAGTTGGTTGTGAGTTCCTCCCTTCCAACTTGGGGGGNTTATACACGTGAGTTGGTAGTTTTATACAACTGTAGGTGTATGTAGTATAAATAGGTGTAGATATTTTTCCTATATTGTATTTTATTCATTTTCCCTATATTGTTTTACATTTTGAGCTAAGCTCATTCTCTAGTAAAACAGAATAGAAGTTTACAGAAGCTTCCTCGTCTATGGCATTTCTCGTTCGCCGTTAGAGCTCACTCGAGGTGAGCTTAACTTCTTCATCTTCTCTACTATTTTGTCAGCTATGACTAAATTTTTCCATTTTTCTCTTTTCTTAAATCTTTTTATCTAAATAGAAAATGTGTATTATTCGTCAAAACTTAAGATTTCTAAATGGTACAATATATTTTTCTATTTTTTTAATGATCAAATCAGAATAGGTTAAAATCTACATTTAAACAAATCAGACGTCCTAGATTAAAGAACAAAAAGATTGAAAGGGGAAAGAGCGAAAATATTAGTCTATACTAATATGTGAAATGAAACTATAAATAAACTTTGATCATCTTCTATTTGACTTATGTTAGTTGATCGATTCCATAGTGTTGTGCTTTGTAAAAGCATCTTCATGACAAAACAAATAGTTTTGGCAGAATACAAATTCGAAGAAATTAAATTTCGTAATATTAGTTAGCATAATTGACTTAACTTGGTCTGTGATTACCCAAGAGTTAGGGATGGGTCAATTGGAAAAGATATTGCCGCAAGGATTTTCATGCATAAACTCTCTTTTCAACTCAATTTCAAAAAATTATATTGCGACCATTTATGACAATGAGAATGATTATCGTTATTATCATATATTTACTATAAAAAATCTGTCTAATTACCTTCATGCAATGAAGAGTATAATTTCTTAATTTTAGTTTTGAATTTTTTATTTAACTTTTCTTTTGCAGGAGTTATTTATTTGCGTTATTCATCTTTTCTTATTCACTGCTTACCAAGTGATTTCATAAATTATAACCAATTAAAACCTTACTCCTTTAATAACTGGTGTAGGTACGTATTTTCCGATCGAGCCATGCTATTCTATGCAAATTTTGCTCCGAATTTATGGTGTATTCTTAAATTAGATGGTAATGGAACTTATTAGTTGATTTTTCTTCTACATTTCTATTTGTAAGTTTCTAATTTTACTTTTATCTATGACAGTAGTTCATGGGTCGTGTTTTTATTTTTGTTATTATTATTATTTATACTATATTAAAAGAAAGCTTTTAACGAAATATAGTTCGCTTTTTTTACCCTTTAAAAATAAATTTTATATTGAAAAAAATTGTCATTTAATTATTTTTCTAATATTTAGGACTTTAAAATCAATTAAAATTTTGCTTACTAAACCTTTCCTTATTTGAACTATTATTTTGGAAGTCTAATAGTTAGAACTTTAAAATTGATTAAATCTTAACCTTATATAAATCCTTTTCGTACAACAATCCTTCCGTTCTAACTTTTTAAATTTTTCGACAGTTTCATTCATCCTTTGAGATTTAAAAATATCAAATCATTGTGTTTTCAATTAGATAACTAAATAGATATATTATAATATAATATTTTTGAGATAAGACTATAATTTAGATAGTTTCTAGGACTCCACAAACTGTAAAGAGACCTGGTCCTTTATCAGTTCCCTCAGAATTATCGATAGAGACAGTAAGTAAAAGAGACACAGGATTTTTACATGAAAAAATCCCAACCCAAGGGGACGAAAACCACGACCTACACTGGTAGAATTTCAACTTCACTAACTTGTAATCTCAACTATTACAAGCCACTTTGTAATGACTCTCTTACAAAGACTTTGACACACTAACTTGTAATACACTTATTACAAGCCACTTTGTTACTCACTAGTGACAAAGACTTTAACTTATGACAACACTAGTCACAACACAAACACTGATGGTTTATGGTTTTAAGATTCCTAATACAAGGCTTCTAAAAAAGCAAATAGGATACAATGGAAAGCAAAATACAAGATTACAACTCAACTAAGGACACCTAACAACATGTAGTGAAACCGGTCCGTCTTAGTGGAGTTGTTTCTTGTTCTTGACACACTTGAGTCTTTAATGCAAGAGCAACAATTCAATGCTTGAGAGAATGTTTAGTAAATGCTCAAGTGAATATCTTGTTTGTCTTCAAACAAGATATTATATCCCTAGGACACCCTAGAAGGATGCCCATGCTTAGCTGGTACAATCTTCAACCAATGGGAAGTGGCTGCTTCACTGTTACTGCACTGTAGCGTGTACAGTTGCAGACAGTCACTTTTCTGTCACAACTTTCCAGCTGTAGAGTTGACTTGTACTTCCGTCAGTGAAAATGTTAAGGGATCAGGTCCCTAAACTGTTCCTTGTGAGTTCAGATGTACACTGCCCAGATTTCTTGAGTTCATGTTGGCTGATTGTGCTGGTTACGCATCAGGTCCTTTATTTGGTTCTTTACATAAAAGTTTGTTAGATCATCAAAAAAAAATACTAACCCATCAATTTTCCTTTTTTTGATGATGAAAAACTTTTATAATTGATGAACAGTTATATAGTCTAACTTAACCAGATACAAGACCAGGACCCCATATTGTTCCCCATGTCTGTGTGCTTCCCCCTTAAGCCCTGCCATCAATTATTCTTATATATCAATGTTATCTTCCCCCTTTTGGCATCATAAAAAGGCACAATCAGAAAGAAAGCATAAAGAAGTCTAACAAAGCTAATTCATGCCCCATGTGTGCACACAACATGATAGAAAACAGAAAGAAAAGGCAAGTAGGCATTATGCAGAACATTAAGAAGCTGAGTCCTTCACACCAAAAGAGTTGTTAGATACAGAGAAGTCTTTGCTTGGAATAACAAGGACTTAATTTGGACTTTTGAAAACGGGAGCAGCTAGGTGGGGTCTAATTACCAGATACAAAAAAAAAAGTACTACCAACCACCAACATCATCAATAACAGACAAAGACTGGACATTGACGGAATCCTAGGGGGCACTAGAAGAGGAAGGCTTGGAGGAGGAGGCAGCTAGAGTCTTGAGAATCAAATCCATGTGGGCATTTACAGACATTTGTTCCTCTAGAAGTTTCTCCCGCAGGTTCTCTACCTGCTTCCTAAGCTCAGTGTTATTTTTGGTCAAGCAAACAAATCTTCATTTGAAGGATTAACAGCACCAGGCCCCCCAGAGGCTTGACTCAACTGAGTGTCCAAAATAGCAATATGAGCCTTCAACTCCCTAATCACCTCATTTCCATCATTCAGCGCATTGATCAATTGGGATATTGTAGAAGTGTTAGCCCCAGGTTTCTTAAAACATTCACATTCCTCTAAGGTCATATTGGAGAAGGTATGCTTGTGGGTCCCTACTCGGGGGTTTTCAACAGGCACTTTGTAGAAATCAAATACCCGAGTAAGTAGGAAACCATACGGGAGCCCATGATTACCATCCTTGACATTCACCACTTTCCTCATGTGTTCAATCATAAGAGCAGACAAGTTTATAGGGGTGAAGGAATCAAGGGCCTCCATCAATGTCAAATAAGCCTTGGAGGCAATCGATCTCCTTTCAGCACGGGGGAGAAGTACCTTATTTACCCATTCAAACAGAAGCTGGTAAACAGGGAGCATAGCTCTCATGTGGACCCGTTCCCCTGCTGAATTGTACCCGCCTTAATAATGGCTCGCCAAAAGTCTCCCTCACAAGCAGTAGCATCAGTTTTCACAGAAGACAGTCCCTTAGATGGAACTTGAAGAATTGTTCCCAGAGCAACGTCGTCAAAAACAATGTCAACTCCTTCCACCAGAACACAGATATAATCCCCAGCAGTTGTGAATAGGGATGCATAAAATTATTTCACCGCATCCTCATACATTTTGTGCACACTCACATTGAAAATATGGTCCCACTTCTGAAACTCAACCATGGCTACAATTTGGCGCATTCCGTCCATCTCACAAATCTCTGGGTCAAATATCTGACCCCGTAGCACCCTCTGACTCATCACATTCTCTTGCCACTTGCCACTGTCACTTGGTATTGTTTGCATTGAACCTGGTCCCCCAACATTTTCCGTTTCCCTTTTTCTTTTTCCTGACTTTTTCACAGACTTTCCCTTTGAACATTCTACAGCCACAGACTCTTTGACACTAGCTTCACCAACTTCAGCTCGGTTGAGCTTTCCACTGCTTTTCATAAGCGACACTTGTTGTTTTCTTTGCCCTTCATCCACAACTCCAGCCACAGACTTTTTAGAGTGAGATTTTCTTGTTACTAAGGAACTTGGTTCCTCTTCTACATCCTCTTCCACCTCAAACACAGGAATAACGTCATCTACCACCACCTTCCCCTCCTTCATCAGTCTCTTTTTATTCTTTTTACTGCTTTTCTTGCTCTTTTCCAGAGAGAGTCAAAGGCCTCCTTCTTTTGCAACCGTGTGGATGGTCGCTTGGCAGATGATTCAGGAGTAAGCACTTTCTGGCGAAGCTTAAAGCGATCACTCAAGATCATCTCGTCCTCATCATCCTCGTTAGTAGGCTCGGAGATGGGAGGAACGAACTCTAGAGAAGGAGTATAGAAGATAGGTTCCTGGTTGGTTTTTGGGAGAGGAGAACCAGGTTCCTCACCAGACTTCTCTTTGACAGACTCATGAACCGGGTATTCAAACAAGACCAGGGTCCCTTCATCTCCTAGGAATGGAGGTTCTTCCCTCTGAGGTTCAGGAAGGGAAGAAGCTCTTTTAGAGGGAAGACTCTCAGAAGCAATGGCCATAATGTTCTCAACCGCTTCTTTTTCAGGAGACTCCAAGGGAGCCGTGGAGTCAAGGAGAGAGGAGTTGAGATACTGGTAAAGGTCATCCTCAGAGGCTTCAGAGGCCTGAGGAAGGTCATTTGCTAGGGCTTCTTTTGGTTGTTCAGACGAGGGAGAATCAGTGGATTTTGGAGAAAGAGAAGCATCTGTAGGTAGTGAAAAGGAATCAAGTGCGGGGATGATAACGTCTGGGAGAGAGAGGAGGACTGAACCTCCGCTGGAACAGGGTTGGAGTCAGTGGTAAAGGAGAGAGAGGGTGAGTTCTCGTTTGCCATTTTTATGGAAGATAAAGAAAACTTACAGTGTAGAAGAGAGTATGATTTTCAGAGAGAGGATGTGAGAAGATGATGCTAAGCGGCTAGAGAAGAAAGATCTTGATAAAAAGGTGTAATAATGAGGGGAAAGAGGAACAAGTTCAAAAATAAAATGACGGTAGGTGTTTTAGGAAGATAAAACGTGCAGAATGAGTTAAAGGATTTGAGAGATGGACGTGATAGATGCATACACTAAAAAATCGGATGATGTGGCAGCAGTAATTAATTTGTTACCTTTTGAGAGAGGCATAGAAAACACATAACTACTGACCTGTGGTACAGGAACCAGGTCCTGTACATGTTTCTTGGAAAAAAAATTCAGCTTCCTTTTGTTCTACAGAGCCGTACCTTTAATTTGTTTAATCACCATGCATGTCTACCTACAAAGGTATTAATGTGAGTTAGGCTCAGTCAGAAAACACTTTAGCTCACTGTACCTCAGAGTGACTCTCATAGCCAATGCTAGGGAACCAGGCCCTCAGTTAGGTCTTAGCAACCCCAGTTCCATTCTGTTTTTCTCAATGCCTTGGAAAAGATATCGGCAATCTGATCTTTAGTGCAGCAAAAATTCATGGAGATGTGCCCTTTTTCAACATTGTCTCGGAGGAAATGATGTCTCATATCAATATGTTTGGTTCTCTTGTGTTGAACCGGGCTCTTTGCCATGTTGAGGGCACTGGTTTTATCACATAGGAGTGGGATACTGTCAATGTATACCCCAAAATCCTCCAATTGTTGTTTGATCCACAACAGCTGAGCACAACAAGATGCGGCTGCAACTTATTTTGCTTCAGCTGTGGAGAGAGCCACCGAGTTTTTCTTCCTTGTCCCCCATGAGATTAGGAAGGACCCAAGGAAATGAGCCATTCCTGAGGTGGTTTTCCTGTCCACTAGATAACCTGCATAATCAGCGTCAGCATAACCAACAATATTGAAATTGTCACCCGAGGGATAGTACAGAACCAGGTCCTGTGTGCCCTTGAGATAGTGTAGGATTCTTTTGGCAGCCTTTAGGTGAGACTCCTAGGATTTGATGGAAACCTGGCACACAACCCCACATTAAACACAATATCTGGCCTCCTTGCAGTGAGGTAGAGTAGAGAGCCAATGATTCCCTTGTACATTGTTTGGTTTACAGGAGATCCAGAGTCATCCATGTCAAGCTTGGTTGCAACTGAAATAGTGGTGTCGACCACTTTTGATTCCTCCATGTCGAATTTTTTCCGCAGCTCCTTGATGTATTTCTGCTGACTAATACAAGTTCCCTTTGTGAACTGCTTCACTTGAAAACCCATAAAGAAGTTCAGTTCCCCCATCATACTCATCTCGAACCCACTGCCCATGAGTTTGGCAAATTCCTTACACAGTGAGTCTGTTGTAGCCCCAAATATGATGTCATCCACATACACCTGAACGATGAGCAGGTTCCTTCCCCGTTTCTTCAGGAATAGTGTGTTGTCAATTGTTCCTCGAGTGAACCCATTGTCCCGCAGAAAATATTATAGTCTCTCGTACCAAGATCTAGGAGCTTGCTTCAAGCCATACAGAGCCTTGTCTAATTTGAAAACATACTCAGGGTGTACATGACTTTCGAAACCTGGAGGTTGCTTAACATACACTTGTTCTTTGAGAAAACCATTCAAAAAGTAAACTCTTCACATCTATTTGGAACAAAGTAAATTCCATATGGGATGCAAAAGAAATAAGAATCCGGATGGCTTCCATGCGAGCAACAAGAGAAAATGTCTCATCATAATCAATCCCTTCTTTCTGATTGTATCCTTGAAAAACAAGCCTTGCTTTGTTCCTTGTGGTGTTTCCATTTTCATCCAGCTTATTCCTGAACATCCACCTGGGTCCTATGATGGTTCTATCTGAGGGTCGAGGTACCAGGTGTCAAACCTTGTTTCTCTCAAACTGGTGCATCTCCTCTTGCATAGCAATGATCCAGTTTGCATCCTTCAGAGCTTCCTTGATTTTTTTTTATTCTATTTGGGATAGGAAGGCTGAAAAGGCTAGGGAGTGTCTAGTTTTGGATCTAGTTTGAACTCCTGAATCAAGGGGAGTGATTATGTTGTCAAGGGGGTGAGAGCTTTTGTCTTTCCAATTTGGGACTTGGATTTGGTTAGTGGAGGAACTTGGTACATCAGAAGGATTTCCCTGCATTCCTTGTTCCGCAACCTGTGGAGTGCCTTGCACAGCATCTCCAACTTTTTCTTCAGCTTCAATAGTAGTAATTGCGGTACCAGGTTCCTCATGTGTATTCGAGGAAGTGGTTGCACTGACTTCACTTATTTCCCTCATCTGACTCATCATGTCAGCTTTTCCATTTGAGACATCCGATATTTCTCCAGGAACCAAAAGTGGTTCATTGTCTTGATCATTAATATTTACTTCCTTATTTTAGGAAGGTGTCTCATTGAATAGCACGTGAACACTCTCTTCTACACATTGGGTTATGTTGTTGTACACTTTTTAGGCTTTTCTTTGAGAGGAGTATCCCAAAAAGATTCCTTCATCACTTTTTGCATCAAATTTTCCAAGTTGATCCTGCCCATTGTTAAGGACATAACATTTGCATCCAAAGGCTCTCAGATGAGTTATCTTTGGCTTTATTCCATTGAGCAGCTCATAGGGGGTTTTGTTTAGGAGGGACTTGATCATGCACCTGTTCACCAAATAGCACGCAGTGTTGATTGCCTCAGCCAAATTTTTTTTGCAATCCCACTATCAATAAGCATTGTTCATGCCATGTATTCTAGAGTTATATTTTTCCTTTCGACCACACCATTTTGTTGAGGAGTCCTTGGAGTTGAGAAATTGTGAGTGATTCCATTTTCATTGTAAAAATCATCAAATTTTGCATTATCAAATTATGTCCCATGGTCGGATCTGATGCTAGCTACTTTCAACTCCATCTTCACTTGGATTTTCTTGACAAATGCCACAAATACTTCGAAGGTTTCATATTTTGCTCTAAGAAATAATGTCCAAGTGAATCTTGAGTAGTCATCCACAATCACGAAAATGTACTTCTTTCCACCCCTACTTGGAATCCTCATTGGACCACACAGATCCATGTGAGGAAGTTCAAGAGGTTTTGATGTGCTAACATCCTTCTTTGGCTTGAAGGATGATTTCACATATTTTACTCTGGCACATGCATCACATACTCTCTGTTCCTTGAACTTTGAGTCAGGCAGACCGCGATCCAGGTCCTTTTGTATTAGCTTATTCAATAGAGAGAAGCTTGCATGACCCAGTCTTCTATGCCACAGTTCTTCATCATCATCAACTGCCTTTAAGCAGTTTACCTCACCAGCTTCCAAAGATTCAAGGTTAGCAACATAGATGTTCTTATGTCGCTTGGATATCAACACTACTTCACCAGTTACTAGGCTAGTAACTGTACATACTTTGGATAAGAATTCAACTTTGTTTCCTTTATCGCAGATTTGTGAAACACTCAAGAGACTATACTTCAAACTGTCTACATAGTACACATTCTTAATTGAGTGCTCAAAATATCTTCCAACCCTTCCAACACCGAGAATGTATCCCATTTTTCCATTGCCAAAGGATACATCTCCTCCTTGCAGGGCTTTCAGTGAGAGAAAAACCATGATTTTCCCAGTCATGTGCTTTGAGCATACACTATCCATGATCCATTGCAACCCTGCTTCTCTCACTGGTCCCTGCACATAAAAATTAATGGTTGGATTTAGGGACTTGTAGTTAGGAAAAGGATGAATAAGAGCTCTTCTAGTCCAAGCAGGCAAGAATCTATTTTTCTTCGAGGGACCTGGTCCCCCTGGTTGAGTTAGTTTGTCAGCAAACACTTTGTTTTTCTGAAAAGATTGAGCTCTGGCAGGGCAACTTTCTTTAAAGTACCCATTGTTCCCACAGTGGGTACAGAGCCAGTTGCCTGAGACAGTGACATACTTGATGTGAGGGTTGTAAGGAATTTTATCCTTTTGGAACCCGTTACCTTGCTTGTTTTCACTGTTGTTCAAATACATGGCAGTGACAGTATCTGTGGACCAGGTCCATTTTAGTGATTTATCAAGATCCATTTTTAGTTTAACCATTTCAGCTTGAAGTTGCCTATTTTTCTCAAGTTCACAACACAGACTTGTTTTGACATCAGTTAGTTCCTTTTCTAGCTTAATGTACTTCTCACTAGCTACCTCCTTCCCTTTCTCTATGCTCACTTCCCTATGTTCTAATTTGAGTTCCTCAATTGTTTCCTCTAGGTCTGTGATCATCACCAAAAGATCGTGTCTTTCTTGTTCAACAACATTGATTTTCTCAGCTAAAGTATTCTTCTCAGTGCTCAGGTTCTCCATTGTTTCCTTCAGGTCTACTACCACTACAGTTAGATCATCTCTCTCATCTTCTGCACTATTTGTTTTTTCACCTAGTGCTTCCTTTTCTTTCTCAAAATTACTTATGGTCTCTTTTAGGTCCACCACTACCACCATCAAGTCATCTCTCTCATTTTCTACACTATTTAGTCTACAGGTTAGAGATTCTTTTTCTTTTTCAAGTTCACTTATAGTTTCTTTTAAATCTACCACACAAACAACTAGATCATCTCTAGACTGTTCAGTTTCTCCTATCTCTATGGTCAAAGAATCTTCATCATCAACTAGGTTGTAGTAAGCATCGATGAGAACATTTTCTAATGACATTAAATTATTTGATGAGTAGGATTTCATATTTCTCTGAACATCCCTGAAATTTACTTCATCATTTTCACCCTCTTCATCATCATCGGACTGAGCCATTAGCGCGAACAGTGAATCATACTCCTTGGCTCGTTCTCTACTGCCATCATAGAACTATTACCTGCTTCTGGTTCCTCTTCTGATTCACTAGAGGAATCTCCCCAGGCAGCAAGATCTTGCTTCACAACATTATCAACAGCACTCTTCTGGCTGAATCGTTTGTCGGGAACCTCGTTCCTCTTGGCTGTCTTGTCAGCGTTGTGCTTGTAGGGCTCCTTCTTCAGTAGTGGACAGTCTTTGATGAAGTGCCCAGGTTTTCCACACTTGTGGCAGAGATCATAGTTCCTTGATTTGCTTGAACTACCTCTTCTTGGTATACCACCATTCCTTCGAACAATCTTTTGAAATCTCTTAGTAAGATAGCTCATGTCACCATCTTCTTCACTTGAGTCATTTTCTTCAGCTTTTAGAACCAGGTTCTTTTCCCTTTTTGGTTCTCTTCTCTCACTGTCTTTTTTTTCTTCAACTCGTATGTTTTTAGATTCCCAGCCAACTCATCCATTGTTAGAGTTTGTAAGTCTTTTGCTTCAGTAATAACATTCACTTTGCTTTCCCAAAAACCAGGTAAGACGCTCAGAATCTTCCGTACCAGCTTGTTTATGGGAATTATTTCACCTAAAGAGTGAAGCTCATTTATGATGGATGTGAATCTAGTATGCATGTTTTGTAAGGACTCATCATCCTTCATTCGGAACAGCTCGTACTCAGTTGTGAGCATGTCAATCTTGGACTGCTTGACCTGAATTGTTCCTTCGTGAGAAGTTTGTAAAGCTTCCCATATCTCCTTTGCTGATTGGAAGGCTGATATTCTATTGTACTCATCAGGTCCTATACCGCATACCAAGATTTTCTTAGCACGGAAGTTCTTCTCCACAGCCTTCCTATCAACTTCACTGTATTCTTTCCTTGTCTTAGGCACCAATAACCCATCTTCTCCAACCTTCTTCGTAGGAACATGTGGACCGTCACAAATGACATCCCACTGTTCAGAATCTTCAGCCATTATAAAGTCGTGATACGAGTTTTCCACCACCCATAATATTGACCATTCTAGGAGGTCGATATGTTGATTGTCCTTCTTCAAAGTTGGGTGGAGCAGCCATTAGAGATCTTTTTCTAGGTGTTAACCTTTTAGAAATAACCTGCTCTAATACCAATTGATAGTTTCTAGGACTCCACAAACTGTAAAGAGACCTGGTCCTTTACCAGTTCCCTCAGAATTATCGATAGAGACAGTAAGTTAAAAAGGCACAGGATTTTTACGGGGAAAAATCTCAATCCAAGGGGACAAAAACCACGACCTACACTGGTAGGATTTCAACTTCACTAACTTGTAATCTCAACTATTACAAGCCACTTTGTTACTCACTAGTGACAAAGACTTTAACTTATGACTACACTAGTCACAACACAAACACTGATGATTTATGGTTTTAAGATTCCTAATACAAGTATTCTAAGAAAGAAAATAAGATACAATGGAAAGCAAAATACTAGATTACAACTCAACTAAGGACACCTAACAACATGTAGTGAAACTGGTCCGTCTTAGTGGAGTTGTCTTCTTGTTTTGACATACTTGAGTCTTTAATGCAAGAGCAACAATTCAATGCTTGAGAGAATGTTTAGTAAATGCTCAAGTGAATATCTTGTTTGTCTTATATCCCTAGGACATCCCAAGAAGGATGCCCATGCTTAGTTGGTACAATCTTCAACCAATGGGAAGTGACTGCTGCACTGTTACTGCACTGTAGCATGTACAGTTGCAGGCAGTCACTTTTCTGTCACAACTTTCCAGCTGTAGAGTTGACCTGTACTTCCGTCAGTGAAAATATTAAGGCATCAGGTCCCTAAACTGTTCCTTGTGAGTTCAGATGTACACTGCCCAGATTTCTTGAGTTCATGCTGATTGATTGTGTTGGTTACGCTTTAGGTCTTTTATCTGGTTATTTACATAAAAGTTTGTTAGATCATCAAAATAGAATACTAACCCATCAAACTTCGAACAAATAGAAACTTTCGTACCCTTAAATTTGTATTCTTAACTCAACGATTTTCTTTAGTTTCTATTTCATAACTCAATAATTCTTTAGGATACGTATTGGTTAAAATTTTAATATTGTTGGGTACATATTTTGCAGTAATTGATGCAAGATTTACGCGCGTATACGCGAATATTTTACTCTTTAAAAATGTATTACACATTAGATAATTTTTTTTATTTAATTAGAATCTTAATATATAACACTTTGAAGTTAATAAAAGTTTTGAATATCAAGTATTCTCTGTAGTAACTCCTAACATTTAATTAAGAATTTAAAATCGAATAAGCTTTACTTATATAACTTTTCTTACATGAATTTAAAAAAATAACTATAACACTTAATCTAATTCATACGCAAAGAAGAAAACTGAAAATTCAAATTCAATCCACTATTATCAAGATCAAATGATCTGAATTGATATCATTATGAAACGTGCCTCGTGAATAAAATTGACCTCCACTTACTGATACCTCCAAAAATTGGTTGGTGAAATTGTTGATTGAAACAAATATACAAAGGTGACATTGTTAAAGCAAGGATCTGGTCTTCGTTATTTACAGGATATCATCCAGTAATTTACCGCAATTCGCTGATGTCATTAATTATTGAACTATATGCATGGCGGTGGGAGAGCATAACTACTAGCTCATGACGTTTTTGACACGAATATAGATATGTGTTAAAATTTACTAGAATTTTAATAAATATTAAATTTTGAACTCATAATTTTAAAAGTATAATAAATTCAATAATAACAACCTTTAAGGTTGCACCCATCATATTAAAGTTCAGTATAATTTAGAGCATGTTCGAAAGCCATGTAGGAATTGGATTTGAGTGTAATTAGGTGTAATTACACAGTTTGATATGTTTGTCTGGCCAAGTAATTACCTGGTGAGGCATGAAATTGGGTGTACTTGGAGAGGTATAATTACACTCTCCAATTCTCATGGGGAGGTGAGAATTGATGGTAATTACACTGTGTAATTACAAGGTTACCTTTTAAGTTTTTCCTTTTTGATTTTATTTTAATTTATTTTCATTATAATTTTATTTTTATTTTACTTTAATTTTTAATTTTTTTTATATTTTTTGTACATTATTTATCTTTTTGTTTCTCTACCTTTACTTCTTGTGATTTCATGCAATTGCTCCTATATTTTATTTCTTATTCATTTTATTTTCTTCATTTAGCGTAATTGCGTTATTATCTTAGTTTTAAACTACATCTCCTAATATTAGAAATAATGAGTCATTAACAAACTTGGCATATAATGAGTGATGTCATTAAAGTAGAATTTCATTGTTGAATGAGGTTATAAACTTATTATGTTTCCTAATCTTAAGTGATATTTGAACTTATTTTTATTATGTTAATTTATTTTTTGGAATTTTGAAATTATGTTATATTTATGGCTCTAGTTTACTTGTTTTAATAGTATTGGCTTGTTATTTCACATTGCACGTTGATTATTTTTTAGTTAGAATTGATAGAATAGTTTTGTGAAACATTTGAATAATATTATGATATTATATCTAATATTAATTTATTTTATCAAACATGCATTTCATAATGTTTTTACAAAATGTATGTTTTTAGTTTTTATAATTAATTAAACTTAATATTATTAATTTAGAAAATATATCAATTATTTTTACAATATTAGTTATAAATATATGATCACTACTTAGTGTATATTCAAGAAAAATATGCATCTTAAATACCAAATCCAATATCATTTATACTTATAAAAAATATATTTTAGGCATATAATTATTATATTAGCTTTTAAGTTTTGATAATTATTTATTTAAAATTTAATCTAATTGTGTAATTATACTTGTGCAACCAAATAATACGATTGTAATTACACAGTAATTATGTTATGACAAACAAACAGGACGTCATAATTATTAATCTGTATAATTACTACCTTGATAATTTCACAAATTCTAATTACCAGGTGACTTTCTAAACAACTCCTTAGTTTATACGGATCGACTTTTGGCAATATGCGTTGACCTGGTTCATGTACTCCAGATTTACTGGTCAAGTCTAATAATAAGGCATCAAAAGACTTTCGTGGAGCAAGAATTCTTTTTATAAAAATAAAATTAGCTAAAATATGATAGGTCAATATTAATAACTCTTGCACCTTTTTCTTTAATTTATTATTCTTATAGAGCATTTTTACTAATGTTTATTTTATTTCTTAGAATTTTATATTCAATTATATGGGGTACACGCGTATCGCGCGTACTCTGTGACTAATTAGTAGAATGCCTAAAGAAGAATATACTAAATGAAAGATATCAGTGTTATAAAATAACGATTGTAAAGTAAATAAACTAAAGACAAGTATAGAGAGAAACTGATATATTATTGAACTTTCAAACTGTTGTACATAATGAACTGAAATCTCCTCTATTTATAGAAGAAAGGAAGTTGCTGTGTAAGTTGCTACTGCAAGCTGCTGTGTAAGCTGCTTGTAAGTTGCTTGTAAGCTGCTACTGTACCAGATGTAGATAATCTTCTTTCGGAGGTAATGTTTATCCATAACGGATTACCAAAATGATAAGCTTCTTCAGGAGGCTTATTTCTAATAGAATACTAAATAGATAAACATATTTACGGTAGTGTCCCATATGGATAAGCTTCTTCAGGAGGCTTATTTCTAATAGAATACTAAATAGATAAACATATTTACGGTAGTGTCCCATATGGATAAGCTTCTTCAGGAAGCTTATTTACAACGGAGTACTAAATGATCATCCATTATATAATATATATTTATAACACTCCCCCTTGAATGTTCTTAAAAGATAATGTGCCTCATTAAAATCTTACTAGGAAAAACCTCTTGGGAAAAAGGTCCTAGTGAAGGAAAAAGAGTACACATATTTAGTAATACGCATTGCTAGGTGCCTCATTAAAAACCTTATAAGGAAAACCCTATGGGAAAAAACCTTAGTAAGGAAAAAAGAGTGCATCGTGTATTTTACTCCCCCTGATGAAAACCTTGTTTCAAATATTTGAGTCTCCGCATTCCAATCTTGTATACCATCTTCTCAAAAGTTGAAGTTGGCAAAGATTTAGTGAATAAATCTGCCGGATTGTCACTTGAACGGATTTGTTGCACATCAATGTCACCATTTTTCTGAAGATCGTGTGTGTAGAATAATTTTGGTGAAATGTGTTTCGTTCTATCACCTTTTATAAATCCTCCTTTCAATTGGGCTATGCATGCAGCATTGTCTTCATATAAGATTGTGGGTCTTTTCTCACATTCCAAACCACATTTTTCTCGAATAAAATAAATTATTGATCTCAATCATACGCATTTCGTACTTGCTTCATGAATAGCTATTATCTCAGCATGATTTGAAGAAGTAGAAACAATAGATTGCTTTGTGGAGCGTCATGATATGACAGTACCTCCATAAGTAAATACATACCCGATTTGAGATCGAGTTATATGGAAATCAGATAAATAACCTGCATCTGCATAACCAATAAGATCTGCACTATCTTTGTTAGCATAAAACAAACCCATATCAAGAGTTCTCTTTAAATATTGCAATATATTCTTAATCCCGTTCCAATGTCTCCGTGTAGGAGAACAACTATATCTTGCTAGTAAATTAACAGAAAATGCAATGTCAGGCCTTTTAGCATTAGCAAGATACATTAATGCACCAATTGCACTGAGATATGGTACTTCGGGACCAAGGAGTTCCTCAATCTCTTTTGGAGGTCGGAACAAATCCTTATTCACTTCAAGTGATCGAATAACCATTGGTGTACTAAATGGGTGTGCTTTGTCCATGTAAAAGCGTTTTAAGACCCTTTCTGTATAGGCAGATTGATGGATAAAGATCACGTCTGCTAAATGTTCAATTTGCAGACTGAGACAAAGTTTTGTCTTTCCAAGATCTTTCATCTCAAATTATTTCTTAAGATATTCAATTGCCTTTTGGAGCTCTTCTGGAGTTCCAACAAGATTTATGTCATCAACATAAATAGCAAGTATAACAAATTCTGATGCCATTTTCTTTATAAAAATACATGGACAAATAACATCATTTATGTAACCTTCTTTCAGCAAATATTCACTAAGGCGATTATACCACATGCGCCCAGATTGCTTTAAACCGTACAAAGATCTTTGTAATCTGATTGATTACATTTCCCGAGATTTTAAATTTGCTTTGGGCATTTTAAATCCTTCAGGGATTTTCATGTAAATTTCATTATCAAGTGACCCGTACAGATAAGCTNCTAATTGGGGTATGATTACATAACGTACGAGTAATCAATTGTGGGTTCTTGAATCTGCTCGTAGCTTTGTCCAGATTCATTCTCTTCCCTGTTTTAATCAGGTTGAGTTTTCTGTGGCTGATAAGCTCGAGGGTTTATTGAATCGTGCCTCTTTTTTCCGTACCTCTTCAAAGAATCACATCCAACTGTCACGTTCTCATGTGCCCACATAACTGGCTGAGTTTTCAAAACTGACTTACGTGTGAAACTCTTTTTTACCAATACAGATAGTCCCCTCACTTACCATATATTTATCGATTAATATTTGTTCAGTGGATACTCATTTATGGAGGGAATATTTTGCCGCCGCTTTACCTCGAAACATTGTATCCTTCTCTGAACCATAGGCACTGTTTGTCACTTCCATTTAATGCACATACCACGTGTCTTTCGCGGATTGGTTCTGCATTTACTCGGCACCTTTTAGAGCTTTTTGCGGCTGTGTCAGTCCCGAAGTGACACCTTCAATTATGACTTTTCATCATTATTTTTCTTTTTTTCCATGTTTGACAGTTGTCCTCAAGTATAAATACTTTTTTTTTCTTTGCTTCCACGAAACACTTTCTAACTTTGTCTTTTCTAAAGAACTTTCTTCTTGCCTTTGTAAACATGTCTTCTTCAAACCAACGTCAGGGAGTCATAGATATTGAAAATTTAACTCCATCTTATGCTCCGACTAGGAGTCATAGGGGTGGTAGACTTAGGAGTCTAGGATCCACTCCTTCGAGAGGCTCCTCTTTTTCTCAGATAGTTCCATCTCATTCCGCTAGGTCTCTAGTTTCTCCGAGGTTTAGGGCATCTCGGTCTTTGTCTAGAGGTAGAGGTGAACGCCTTTGTGAACTTGGAGTTGATGAAATTGTCCCTACTGAGTTTGTCTTTGCTAGAGATAATCAAGTTCTTGCAGACCAATCTTCTTCCCTTGAGAGTGTCGAAAGGTATCCAACCCTTATAACTAAGGGTCAGATTTCCCTTGTTCGTAGGGAATGTTTTTGAAGGCCTGATTTCCCTGTCTACGTTCCGAATAGTAATCAAAGAATAACGTCTTACAAGACGAGATATTCTTTTGTTTATATGTACCCTTTTACTCTAGGGTTTAGCCCTCCCATTGACCCAGTCATAATTGAATTCTGCCATTTTTTCAATATCTGCTTAGGACAAGTTGGTCCGCTTGTGTGGCGAGTTGTCGCATGTCTTAGGAGTATAGCTTCTTTAGCCTCGGTTCCTTTTACTTTCAACCATCTTATTCATCTCTACTCTCCTACCTTGTTTCGTGAAGGGGTTTTTACTCTGACTGCAAGGAGAAAAAGAGTGTTGGTAACCCCTGTAAATGATAAGGATAGGGGTTGGTACCTCCGGTATGTTGTTGTACCCACTGTTGGTTTAGTGGGTGAAGTAAATCTTCCCTTTCCTGAGAAGTGGAATCGCGCACGTGAGTATGCTTTAGCTCACATCTATTTACTTTTCCTCGTTCTGACTTGAGATGTTTTACTAACACCGTATCTGTTTCTTCTTCTCTCAGCAATCATGGATACTGTTGAGAATGTCTCCGGTATCCGTGATTAGGTAGAAAAACTATTGTCCGTTGCTCCTTTAGAAGAGAGATCTTGGAAGTACCTCGCTGGGAGGTATGGTTGGCATGTAAAGACCCACGGTAAGTGAAGCTTTTGTTCTTTCTTCTTTCCTTACTCGAGTCTCTTCTTTCTTTGTCGCTTAACTTTTTCCCTTTTGATAGGGTTCTCTGCTCGTGGGGTGTCTGCTTCATCTATCCCCAAGATGTATTTGGCTCAATCCCAAGAGATTATTGTTGGTTCATCTTCCACGAGAAGAAGATGGGTGAGTCTCGTTCCGTAGAAGAAGAAGAAGAAGAAGAAGAAGAAGAAGAAGAAGAAGAAGAAGAAGAAGAAGAAGAAGGTGCTTTAGTACACAGGCCACGGAGAAGGTAGGTGGTTTCAGATGATGAGTTTACACCCATGACCTTGACTTCCGTGTCTGTGGCTGAGCCCTCTACCCTTGAAGATGTTTCACATTTCCCCATTCATAAGTCTGTGGATTTCCTGTTCCATGAAGGTTTTGACCTTGCTCCTGACGATGTCCCTTTGGCTGATGTCTTTCCTGCTTCTTTAAGAGAAGTTGTCTCATCTGCTCCTTTGGCTATTTCGGCTTATGTTGTTGCTTTGCCCGTAGCTTCCTCAACACTTCAAACCTCCATGCCTGCTGTTTTACTCGTGGCTTCTCCAGCTCCTCAACCCTCCGTGCCTGTTGCTGTTTCATCTCTGCCTGCTTCCATGCCTTCCGCTAGGGAAGTAGGGTCTTCTAGTAGAGAGATGCGGCAGGTGGTAACAGAGGTTCCAGCTGAGGGGAATCTTTTCAAGAAAACAGGTGAGCCCGAAGTGTGGCTCAAACCTTTGATAGGTCCCACTGAGAAAGCCAAGCTAGCCAGCCACAGTGCTCTTACACTGGCCAATAAAGTTGTGCATACTTCTTTGAAGGTATGATGCAGGTTATCCTCTTTTATTTTCGTATATGAAATTTATCACATCTGATTGGTTTATTTCTTGTAGATTAATCTTATAGGCATGGATCTTATGAAGAGGATCTCACATACGGACCAGGAGAAAAAAGAGTTGCAGGCCGATGCTGATAATTGGAAAGCACAATATGATAGCCTAAGGATTGACATGGGTGCCTTAGAAGAGAAAATGAGTACCTTGAAGCGGCAGATGAGGCTCATGGTAGCAGAACTGGCAGTAGAGAAGGCTTCTTCCAGTCAGGCTGATAAAGACAAGAGTGTTCTGGAGTCCTCATTTGCTGAGAAGTTGTCCCGCGGCTCAGAGGAGATTAGAGACTTGAAAACCTTGTTGGGGCAGAAGGAGGAATACTCAGGCGAGCTTGTGCAATCACTCACTCGTACTCAAGAGGACCTTATTAAGGCTTTAGATAAAGTTCAAACTCTGGAGGAGTCGATTGTACCACTAAGGGCCGCCCATGAAGCTGCTGAGGCGGAGAAGGGCGGATTGAGAGCTGAGCTTCAAGTATGGGCAAGGGATTATGAAGATCTTGAAGAGGTGGCTGCTGTTGATGTGAGCTGGGCGTACATGAATTCTCGCCTTGACACATTGACGAAAATGAGTCAAGAGGGTTTCGACCTTAGTGCTGAAATAACTAAAACTAAGGAAGCCATGAAGAAGACTCAACAAGGTCATAACCTCTCTTCACCTGATGGTGAGACTCCAGCCACTCGTGCCTCTTCATCCCTAGTTTCTCCCGCTCCTTCTACCAGTGAAGTCAACCCCCCTCTTGAAGAAGTTTAGTTAGTTCACCCTTTTTTTTATCTTTGTCTCAATTGGTGGTTACCCCCAGTCCCATCGGGGGTAAAT
>MDKJ01028251.1:0-10288 GCA_005239525.1 Nicotiana knightiana
CAGGAAAGGCAATCCAGGTCCGCTTGACCGGGATCACCCGGTTAGGCACCGGTCTCGTCCCTCAGTTTTGGGGCGTGACAGAATGTCATGGTGTGTAACGGAGCGGAGTCTTCGCTTGTAGCGGAAGTCAAGGGAAAGCAATTCAGGGATCCAACTTTAGCACCATTGAGAGAAGCAATTCTAATCACAAGACTACACCATTTTCACTCGGCAATGATGACGGTGTTTTGCGGTGCCAAGGGAGGCTATGTGTTCCGGATGTGGATGATCTTCGGGAAAGGGTAATGGCAAAGGCTCACAATTCTAGGTATTCAGTAGATCCAGGTTCTACGAATATGTATCATGATCTCAAAGAGATTTATTGGTGGAATGGTATGAAGAGGGGTGTGGCGGACTTTGTGGCTAGGTGTACGAATTGTCAACAAGAGAAGGCCGAACATCAGAGGCCCGGTGGGATGACGCATCTTATGGAAATAAAAATGTGGAAATGAGAGATGATGAATATGGACTTTGTGGCAGGGTTAATCCGCACTCAGCGCAAGTTCGACTCAATTTGGGTGATAGTGGATCGACTCACAAAATCAGCTCACTTCTTGCCAGTCAAGTCCACCGATACTGCAGAACAGTACGCTCAGTTGTATATCAAATAAATAGTCAGGCTCCATGGCACTGTAGTATCTATTATCTCAGATCGAGGAGCCCGGTTCACAACTAACTTTTGGATGAAATTTCAGCAAGGTTTGGGTACGCAGGTAAATCTCAGCACAACTTTCCACCCGCAAACGGACGGTTAGGCAGAGCGAACCATTCAGATGCTTGAAGATATGTTATGGGCTTGTGTATTAGATTTCAAGGGTAGCTGGGATGATCACTTGCCGCTTATAGAATTTGCTTATAATAACAGTTTTCATGCTAGTATTCAGATGGCCCCATTTGAGGCATTGTACGGAAGGAAGTGTAGGTCTCCGATTGGATGGTTCGAGGTTGGTGAGGCAGAACTGCTAGGACCGGACCTTGTGCACCAAGCTATGGAAAAAGTTAAAGTCATTCAGGAGAGGATGAACACTGCTCAGAGTTGTCAGAAATCCTATGCGAACATTCGTCGATGAGATTTGGAGTTTCAAGTAGATGATTGGGTATTCTTGAAGGTGTCTCCTATGAAAGGAGTAATGCAGTTTGGGAAGAAAGGGAAATTGGCTTATAGGCTGGAATTGCCCCCTGAGATATCATTGGTGCACCCGGTGTTTCATGTGTCCATGATAAAGAAGGTAGTTGGAGATCCATCTATCATCGTACCGGTTGAGACCATTGAAATTAATGAAAAGTTGTCATATGAAGAGGTTCCGGTTTCTATTCTTGATAGGCAAGTTCGTAGCTTGAGAAACAAAGAGGTCACTTCGGTCAAAGTATTATGGCGGAGTCAACAAGTCGAAGAAGCCACGTGGGAAGCGAAAAATGAAATGAAAGAGAAATATCCCCACTTGTTTGAATAAGTCCGGTAATGGTTTTGAAAGTTGTCATCTCTAAGCAATTACGTTGGTGTCAAATGTTTTTGCCAGAACACTTCACTCCCCTAATTACCCTACTATTATGACTTCTCAAACTTTGTGCCATAAATGTATATGTTGTTGTGATTAGTTGGATCATGTGCAACTCCTTGAAATAGCTGGATTATGTGCAACTCATTGAAATAACTGAATTATGTGAAACTCATTGTAATAGCTAAATTATGTGCAACTCATTGTAATAGTTGAATTATGTGCAAATTTGTGGAGTTAACCGAACTATGTGAGGCTTGTGGAAGTAACTGAATTATATGTAGCTTGTTGAAATGACCGGATTATGTGCAAGTTGATAGAGTAACTAAAAATGTGTGGAATTGGTTAAAATGTGTTTCGGGGGCTCTCTGACAGGTTAATAGGCCTAATTACAAAGGAAACTCTGGCGAAATTTTTGAGGAAATATCGGAGTTAGTAAAAAATTTGGAAGTTGGCATGTTTTGTGTTCTATTAACTATGTGATTCCCCGATCCTCATTCGAGGACGAATGATTTTAAGTGGGGGAGAATATAAAGACCCGTAAAATTTCATGGCTAAAAATAATACCCAAATAGGTCCCCGTGTTGTTATAACTATAGAAATTCTTAAAACAAACCCTTTTTGAGTAAAAAGTAACCCCGGACTTAAAAGATATAATTTTCCAGATTTTTGCAGGTCTGCGGTCCACTATGCGATCGCAGATCAGGTATGCGGACCGCATAGTGGTCGCATACTTGGACAGTTTGCTTTCCATTTTGAGGACAACTATGCGGCCTAGAATGGGATCGCAGTTCACGAATGTGGGCCGCATAGTCGTCGCATTCTTGCACCTTGCTTTCTGCGGAGGGAGTTATGCGACGCACTATGCAATCGCATAACAGGTATGCAGACCGCATAGTGGTCGCATACCTGCGCAGTATGCTTCTCTTTTTGGCCCAGCTGAAGGCCACGTATGCGGACCGCATAACAGGAATGCGATCTCATTCCTGACCGCATACCTACTTCGGGGCTTCTAATTTCTAATTTTAGAACCCGAACCCCAACTTTATAAAACACCCCTCCCCTTCATTTTTAAAGGCTATCTGATTAAAATAGAGAGAAGTGAGAGTGGGTTCTAGTTAGGGAAGTCCCCATCTTCCCCAAATTGGTTCTAAATCTCTACTTAGGCCTGGAATTAATCGAGTAGTCGTCATCTTCTTCACCATAAGAGGTAAGTATTCACCCCATTTCCTTTTAATTCTCAGGTTTTGGCTAAAAAGGGTAGGACACATAAATTGATTCATGGAGATAAAAGCTAAGACCTTGCATGCATGTGAATAATATTCCATAATTTAGCAAAGTGAAGTAAGCTAGGGCAATCTTTCACTAAAAAGGGGGCTAGTTAATCTAAAGGACCACATAGTATTTGATAAAATGCCCAAATGAGTTCAAGGTTCCTAACTCTAAGTTTGAATGTGTCACCTTGTGAATTAGATTGAAGGCGTTAGAAGGTCTGGTGGTTTGGGATAGAAATTAAAGGGGAATTCCAACTCGAGGTATGTATGGATAACTTTAATCTTTGTAGAGTCACCTTGTTGGTGTCCGAGAATTTGGTATGAGTTTCTTGCTTGAGCATATGTGAATTGATTGTTCTAATGTGTTGAGACGTAAAATTCTATTCTCTGATTGTCCTAGTTGAGTTCCATGCCACCATGCTATATGAGATTGTGAGAAGGGTGATTCCTTGTGCTTACTATCATGTGCAAAGCTCGTTAACTATTGAATACATCGGTATGCAATGATGTACTACCAAACGAAAGAAATGATAATTAATCCAATTGTTGAATGTATCTAAGTGCTAAATGTTGTGTAGTAAATAATGAAAAGGAAATGTGGATTTATCTAATTGAACTATATGTTGATGGTATGCCGTATATGACTCACTGTTTGGTAAAGATTGCTATGGCCTTGACTTAACATGGGTATTTGGTTATTACAAATGTATATTTTTGATGATGAAAATACTTGTGATTGAATTGATTGGTTGATGTTTCTATCAAATGTAATTGTAAGGTGGGATCGGGTTGCACGCCGCAACAGAATTGTAAGGTGGGATCGGATTGCAAGCCGCAACAGAATTGTAAGGTGGGATCGGGTTGCACGTTGCAACAGAATTGTAAGGTACGATCGGATTGCACGCTGCAACAGAATTGTAAGGTACGATCGGATTGCATGCCGCAACACAATTGTATGGTGGGATTGGGTTGCACGCAGCAACAGAAGAAATGAGGGTGGAATATGAGTGTACGGTGGGATCGGGTTGCGCGCCGCAACAGGGGAACAATTGAAATAAGAAACTGATGAAACCTCATTTGTGATTCTTTGTATCTCTGTGCAATATTTGTTTGGGTTTCTTTAACTGTCTCTTATATGTGTATTGCTTGATTTTACATAGAGTAAAGTTTGTTTATACATACTAGTACTATTCAATGGTGCTAATGTCCCTTTTGCCAGGGGCGCTACATCTTTTATATGGATGTAGGTGGTTCTATAGAAGGTAGCTCGGTCCGCCGTTAGTGGTGCCTCCTCTTTATCTCTTTAGCATTTTTGGTGAGCCCCATTTCCTCTCGGGGCCGTATGTGGACTATATCTTTCTCTTTTGATTATGTTGGAAAAGGTATAACCGGGGCCTTGTTACCGACAAGTCTCTGTAAACTCCTGGTACTCTTAGAGGATCCGTAGGCACGAGGTGGTTTGTATATATATATCTTGGGCAGCAGTTGCATTCACTCGTGATCGTGGATCGCATTGGAAATGTTGTATGTAACTTGTATGTTTTGGGATTATCAACTGCTAAAATGTTAAAGAAGAAATTAACTTAAGTTGTAAATCCATGTTCAATCTTTAATTTGCTACTTCCTGTGGAATATTGTATATTATGAACACAGGGTAATGCGTTGGGTAGGAAAGGCAATCCAGGTCCGCTTGACCGGGTTCATCCGGTTAGGCGCCGGTCTCATTCCTCGATTTTGGGGTGTGACAATAAAGGCATGAATCAATGTTTGCAACCATTAATTCTTGAGTTCTAGTAGGATCTAGGCTAAATATCACTATCCCATTCACATTGAATCCCTAAAATCAAATACCCATTGAATACCCACACTAGGGCTGGAAATAGAAGAAATTAAATATGAAATGAAAATAAAATCCATAATAATGGATTAAGGGATGAAAATCTAATGTTAAGAGGTGAATCTAGAACAAAATTTCCCAAAACAGTATATTCAGTCGTCTCAGGTGCTCTTACAAAACATAACATAAGCTAAAAATGACAAAAAGTTCTATTTATACTAAGCTGAGAATATCAGACAAAATTTCCCCTATGGAGGTTGTGCGACCGCATAATTCTGAGTGAAGCCGCACTCTTGCTTTCACGGCCGCATAATTCTGGTACGGTCCGCATTCTTCTCTTTTGGATCTGGGTTGAGCTGAACTTTTGTGGACCGCATAATTCCAAGTGCATCCGTGCTCCAGATTATGCGGTCGCATAAAAGTGATGCGGTTTGCACTTGCTTGAGTTTGTCTTGAAATAAACTCTATGATTCTTCATCTTGTGGACCACATAATTTCGATTGTGGCCGCACAAGGGACTTCCGTGGACGCACAATTCTGGTGTGTTCCGCACTCCTCTCTTTTGCTCAAGTTTCCAGCTCTCTGAATCTCAGTCATCGTGGTCCGCGTAATTTTAAATGCGGATGCATAGGACTTTCGCGGCCACACATTTTTGGTGTGGTCCACGCTCAGCATGTAGCCTGAAATTGCAACTCTCTGAATCTCCCTTTCGCGGACCGCATACTTTTTATTGCGGCCGCGCAATAGCTTTTGCGGCGGCACAATATTTTTGCGGTCCGCACTGCAGGCCTCTTTGCCCTAGTCTTGATTTTTGTTCAACTTTTGACTCCTTTGTGAGTTGATTTTGATTCCTTTGGCTCATTTTTAACAATCTCTGCAAGCAAGAATATTTCATTAGTTTCGGGAATACTTTCAAGCATTTTTGGCCTAAAACAAAAGTAAAAGAGAGTAAATAATATGTTAAAATCCCTACTTATTAGCACCTGCGGCCAAAGCCTCGCCAAGTGCAGTTACACCAGATGACAACAGCCCTTTGCCCTTCTTCCAAGTCCAAACTTGATCTGTTTACCATCCGAATTCCACCTGAGGCCCTTGGGACCTTAATTAATTTTACCAACACATCCCAAAACATATTACGAACTTAGTCGAGCCTCTAGAGACTCCAAATCACATCATACAACATAGAAATCATGGATCGCACCCCAATTCAAGATTAATGAACTCTAAAACTTCAAACTTCTGCATTCGATGCCGAAACCTATCAAATCACGTCCGATTTGCCTCAAATTTTCCACACAAGTCACTTTTGACATTACAGATCTACTCCAACTTCCGTAATTAGAATCCGACCCTGATATCAAAAAGTCCACTTCCATTCAAACTTCACAAAACCTTCAAATTTCTAACTTCCACCAATGACTCCAAAATGATCTACAGACCTCCAAATCCATTTATGGACGTGCTCCCAAAACCAGAATCACTATACGGAGCTATTCCCAGACTCGAAATCCCAAACGAATATCAATAACATTGAAATGCACTTTAACCCAAATTTATGAAATTCTTTCAAAATGCTAATCTTCCACCATAGGTGCCGAAACGCTCCCGGGCCATCCAAAACCTAATCCGAACATACGTCATGTGATGACCCAAAGGGTCATCTTATGAATTAAGACACTATTTCGGGCTCGTTAGCCTTAAAAACATTATTTTCATTCACCTCGATTTGCATGCACAGTCCGGGCGTGAATTCGAAAAGGTTTTATGTGAAAATATATGAAATGATAATTTTTGAGAGTTAAAGTTTATTTTTAGTTGACTTTAGTCAACATTTTGAGTAAATGGACCCGGAACCGTGTTCCGACGGTCCCGGGAAGTCTGTAGTAAAATATGGGACTTATGCGTATGCCTGAAATCGAATTCCGAGGTCCCTAGCTCGAGAAATGAATTTGTGATGAAAATTGTTAAACTGAGATTTAAGGAATTAAAAAAAATGAAATAATGTTTGAACCCGTTGGTATCGGGCCGGTATTTGGTTCCATAGCCTGGTACATGTTTATTATAGCATATATGTCATGTCTGTGAAATATGGTGGAAATCGGGGTTCATTTGACGTGATTCGGACGTCAGGTTGAGAAAATAGTGAAATTGAAATGTTCTTGAGGAATTCATCAGTTTCAATGCTAAATCCATAGTTTTAGGTGTTATTTTAGCGATTTGATTGCACGAGCAAGTCCGTAGGATGTTTTTAGACTTGTGTGCATGTTTGGTTTGGAGACCCGAGGGCTCGGGAGAGTTTCGGGTAGGCTACTGGGTGATTTGAACTTATAAAATTCTGCTGTATAGCTGTTACTGGCGCACTGATGCATTCTTCTTTGTGATCGCGAAGTCTCTCACGCGATTACATAGAGTAAATGGGTTATGGGTCATTTTGTTCTACGCGAACGCGAAGCACTGGGGGGATTACCTTTTGCGAACGCGACTAGGCTACCATGAATGTGATGGGTTATGGGCCTGGGGGAGGGGAGTCTTGAATAGTTCTTCGCAAACGCGACCAATGGGCCGTAAACGCGACCATTGGGCCGCGAACGCGTAGGGAACCTTGCGAACGCATAGGCCATTGGGCCGTAATGCTGCGCGATCGCGACAGGCCTCATGCGAATGCGATGAAGGCCTGTCCAGTGACTTAAAAATAGAACCTAAAACGGGATTAAGTCATTCTTTCATATTTTCAAAATCAAGAAGACCTAGAGGCGATTTTCAAGAGACAAGTTCTTCCCTAAAGTGTTTGTAAATGATTCTAAACTATTTTCACTCGATTACCCATTATTTTTATCACTTTTCAATCAAAAACCAATGATTTTCATGGTAGAAATTGGGGGTTTTGGTAGAATTAGTGAATTTTGCATAAATGGAATTTAGACCTTGAATTGGGGTTGGATTTCGAAACTAATTACATATTCGGGCTCTGGGGTGAATGGGTAAACAAAATTTGGTCTGAACCCCGAGTTTGGACCAAGCGGGCCCGGGGTTGGTGATGTTTAGCCTAAAGTATATAGATTTCTATGTATATCACCTCATATTTTACTTTTGGTTCTTGAACTTTTGATGTTAATTGTGATGATTTATATTAATTTTAAGTGTTTTTATGGGTAGTAATGATTCGGGAGCAAATGGGGGACAAACGCGTAAAACTAGAGCAAAAACGAACAAAATCGGACGAAATGGCATTTGGGCACCACAAGCAGCGCCTTGAGCCACCTGTGGCGCTGGAGGCAGTGAACAATTTAGAGGCAGCGCCCTGGTGGGCGCTTGCCGCTGTCCAGGGCGCCAGTGGCGGAGAATTTTCCTATTTTGCTCGGGACACGATTTATTCGGCCCTCGACCTACCCAAAACGTATAAAAACAACATTAAACATATTTTTGAGGGGATTACGCCACTTTATAGGAAAAACACACACGGAATCATTAGGGAGCGGAGAATTATCAGTTTTCTTCAGCTTTTTCTAGTATTTGAAATTTATTCAACACTTACGCAATTGTTTGATTACATAATGAGTGGCTAAACACCCATTTTTCTGGGGCTGTGGTTTAGCCATGAACATTGTTGTTTAACATTAGCTTGACCTTGATTATAAGTCACCAATATATGGTTGTTTCTTCAATTTTGTGTTTAATTGCTTAATTGTTTGGCCAACAGTTAGGTTCTATTTACTATATATGCTATGCTTGGGAAAGCCGTATATAAATCAGAAAGAATTGAAGAGAGCGCGATCTTAACCCTTAAGGGGATCAAATTTGTTGTTAGGATAGGAATATAACTAGTCACTGTGCTTAATCAAATATCATAATCTTAATGTGTTATTAATATATTAATTTCATAGGAATATAGTCGTTAATCTATTTCGAATAGGCAAGTAGTACTTCGGGAGAAAGCTATGAGAGAAATTATCGATTAATTAGAAACCATGAGTGAATTATCTGAAAGGGAGAGTTATTTAGAATGCAATATGAATGGTGAATCGATCACAACCCCGGAATATTTGTCCCTATTGAATACAAAACAATCAACTCGTTACTTGATAATTTAGTTATTACTTAGAATCGTAGTATAATATAATCATATTATTGGATTGGAATTTTGGCTTGATTAAGTAAATTTTTAGTGATTTAGTGAGTAGTTTAAACAAGTCTCTGTGGGTTCAACACTTGACTTTTTATTTTATTACTTGTACGACCACGTATATTTGCGTGTGCGTTTGGGAGCAACAAGTTTTTGGCGCCGTTGCCAGGGACTTGAATATAGACTACTTTCTAGTTGTTTCTTTAATTGTTTATTTCTTCTAGTCTTACGTTACTTGATTTTTGATCTAATCTCAGAAACATTGATTAAATGTGTAGGGTCAGAAGCCAGGACATACTCAACGGCTTTGACCCTGAAACTGAGAGAACATTTCACAGGAAGTTGAGGGAAGCAAGGGATACAAACAATATTCAGGCACTCGTTCAATTTCCCGTGAATATAGCAGAGGAACAATACATGGCTGTTCAGGAGGTAGCAATACCCAGTATTACTAATGTTACCTCCAGTATAGTGAAGCCCAGAATCACTGGGCACTTTGAGCTGAAACAGAGTACGATTCAGCTACTTCATGCAAACGGGTAGTTTATGGGTCTTCCACACGAGAAGCCACAACATCATATTCTGATCTTTTTGGAGATTAGTGATACTTATGTCACTAACAGGGTCACTCCAGATTATGTGAGGCTCACACTTTTTCCATTCTCTCTGTTGGGCGAAGCTAAGCGATGGTTAAAGGCAGAACCAACTAATTCCGTTACATCATGGAATGATTTGGCAAAAAAATTTCTGGCAAGGTTCTTCCCTTCAGGCAAAACTGAAAGGATCAGAAGTGAGATAGTTGCCTTTAAACATAAAGCAGGAGAATCTTTATATTCAGCACGGGAAAGGTTCAAGGGGCTACTCAGAGACTGTCCTCATCACAATCAAACCAACGAAGTGTTAGCTCATACTTTCATAGAGGGGCTCCATCCCCAAAAAAAGATTGTGGTGGATGCTGCAGCTGGAGGTCAAGTGTTGGAGAAAAGCTTTGATGAAATTTATGCATTATTGAATAAATTCTCCAAAAGCAACCTGGATTGGCAATGACAGATGTGTAGGAATGATGCGTGGCTAGAATTCATGATTTTAAGCATTATATACCTTGCATTTTATGTGCTTTAATGATGAAAATACACGTCGTATGTGCCTAATGGGGTTTATTTAATGTGTAGGTGAGTTGGAAACAGAAGCGGAGCTAAATGAGAGCATAAACGTCGGAAAATACGCTCAAGAGTCGAAAAGGAGCGACCCGGGAAAAGCCTGGCGTTAGCCAGGCATTTGGCTCCTAAGGCCAGGGGGTGCCTGGCGTTATCCTCCAAATGCTAGGGGGTGCCTGGCGTTAGCCAGGCATTATCCTCCAAACGCTAGGGGGTACCAGGCGTTATCCAGGCGTTACACTTCAAACGCCTGGGTACCTGTTTCGGTGAACTCTGAGTTTTAAAGGTTTTGAAGTGTTTCCAAGTGAGAATAGAAGTCTCTTACACGGTTAGGGTTTATCCCAACCATATAAATAGAC
>ML417521.1:0-40660 GCA_005239525.1 Nicotiana knightiana
TGTGTGAGCTTAAGTGTGGGGTCACCCCGACTCTAAAGATTGAGAATCATGCCCGGGCTATGCTCGAGAGGGTCTCAGGGAGTATTTCTCACCTTTGTTTTAGTTTTATTTTTATGTGATCATGCATCGAGGACTATGCATAACCTAAGTGTGGGGTGGGGAAACTACTTTCTGAAGTGTAATTGTATAAATTTAGTATATAAATATGGATTTTTCCCAACGATGGATCTGTCGGACAATTTTCTTGAGGGATAAAGTCCGAGTTAAAAAATACCAAAAAGATTTTATTTTTAAACTTTTAGGATAGGTAGGTAGTATCCCTTGGTTTTTCTTTGGGCTCCGGTTCTTTTCCAAGGGTGTAACTTGAACCGGGTATTTTAATTTTTTTTGAAGAAACTGAGTTACTTTTAGAAATACCCTATGACATGTTTGGTGCCGGCATATTAGGTTATGACATACATTCTGCTTTCCCTTATATTTGGTTTGACATGTGATGCCTGAGAAAAATAAATAGCCTAATTTGTGACGCCTTAGCTCAGTTGTTTGACTTGTATGCTACATAGTGTAATATTACTTAATTCTATCAATTGTGTGTGCTTGCTTGACTTGAGAGTTGAATAAAACCGTTGTGATTGAGTCATGTGCAATGTGTGAGGTTTAGTGATTTTCTATGCTATCCTGTGTAGTCTAGAACTTGCCCCGTGTGTTAATCTAAGTGAAATTGTAGGTTATGCTAGTCTAGGAGATGAAGTAGGCGTTTTCTTTCTTGATCATGAATGTGCTTGACACATTAGAAACAAATTTTCCATTTTATCCCCTTTGAGCCTTTAGACCTTTTTCTTTGGTACCCACATTACAAGCCGTACCCCTATTTTGTTCTTAATTTGAGATTTTTGCACATTTTCCTCATAAGGCACTTAGTCGCTAAAATAAGTAAGGTGAGATATTTGGGGAGTAGTGTTTGAGTGGAGCCATGTAAGGGCCTGTTGGTGCACTAAAAGAAAANTGCATTGGGAAATCAACCAACATGGACCAATTTGGCACCTAAGTCCTACATAAAGCCACGTTTTTATAGCATAAAGAGGACTTACTTGATGTCCAAGAAGGGTAAAATAGTCATGCTAGATGTTGAGTGCAAGTTGGTGCTTAGTTGCTTGTAAATTTCCTTCAAGATTTTCATATTTTCATGATTCTATCCAAGATTGGTTTGGGACATATTTCCATATATTAGGGGACTATATTTGTTGCTTTCCTAGTTAGGTAAGGTTATGTTTTCCTTTTCCTAAGATTGTTGGAAGTACTTTCCAAGAATGACTTGGTTTTTGCTTCCTAGTATTTTCCTTTTCCTGCGGTAGTTGGACTTATTGTCCAAAGTAGTTTAGGACCTTATTTCCTTATTTTTTAGGTACAATTTCGTGACCCCTCTCAATATAAAGGGTGTCTTTTTTGTTTTTAGACTTAGATTATTATATACAATATCAATAAAAATTGTGAGATTTTTCTTGCACTCTTGTGTATGGGTACTCTTGGATTTGTTCTTCAACCTTCAAGACTCAACATAAGGTGGTAAGATTAAATTCTTTAGAAATATTAGATCACTTCTAGGTATTCAAGAAAGGTGATAAGTTTAGGCTTATTGTTGTTCTTGTTATTCTAAAGGGTCGGGTTTCACAATCTATTTCTTGTTTTTAAGTCTCTACCAAAGGCGATTAGTTCTTTGTTAGCTAATTGTTGTTGTAAGGATTCAACTCCAAGAATAGACTTCTTGATATCAAGAAACTCTTTCTTGAATTCAATCTATCTTCAATTTTCCGTCTTTTTTGTTTCTTTATTTTTCTTTTAGATTCCGCGTGTTTCTTGATTTTATTTAGTAGTTCTCGGACCCCTATCGTGTTGTTATAAAGTGGTTTCAAAGCATAGGCTAATCAAGATTTCAATCTTGATAATCTTGGGAGGTTCTTGAGCAAAAAACACGAAAATCACCCAAAAAAAAGTCTTAGCACATTACTATTTTAGAATTAAAGTATTATTTGGTTTCCAAGTCGAGAAAGAAAACAAGAAGAGGGGATCCTTGTTCTTAAGAGCTCTCCCTGATCGAAAGTTCCTATTTTGCTGCCTCTTCGATCGTCTCCGACTCCCTAAAAAATAAGAGTACTTGGTGACCTAGATGGTCAAGGTCTTTCCTTTTCTTTCCTTATTCTTGTGGGTTTTGGGTTTTTTCCTTTTTATTTTTAAACTAACCAATTCTATTCTTTCTAGGTTTGGTCTTTCACTTTCCTTTTCTTTTCTAACTCCTCAATTTTATCACTAAATGGTTGTGACTTGTTAGGTTTATTAATAAATTTAAAGATTAACGATCAAGATTTGCTTTGAGTGGAAAAAGGAAAAAGAGGTGAGAGTATTAGAAGGAAAATACCAAACTTGAGAGATACATAATTCTTCTAATCTTTGTTCAAGACGTTTCAAACAGGTACTTATCGTGAAAGGAGGCGAGCTATGACTCAACAGCTTGAAAAGTCAAACTTACAGTATAGCAAATGGAAGAAAGACAATGGTAAAGTGATTTTTCAAACAAGAGCTAAAGTGATGTCCGCGATTTGTGCCCTTAGCATTGACAAAGAATATGGCTATAACTCAATTAGCTCTTATATGGTTGAAAGATTGAACTTGCCTTGTGTTGAGCATATTGAACCCTACATGTTAAGAGGAGTAAAGGTGGATAAAAGAGTGCTATTACTATTCTCTATTGGAAGGTATGAGGATGCAATTTGGTGTGATGTGATTCCCATGAATAATTATCATATCTTGTTGGGAAAGCCATGGTATGTCTACAGAAGAGCTTCATATAGCATGGACAAAAACAGATACTCTTTTGAGGTTAACGGGAAGAAACTCATTCTTGGGCCTTTGACTCCCTTACAAATTTGTGAAGACGAAAAGACTGTTAAAGAGAATATGGAAAAATATGAAAGAGAAAAGAATGAGAGGAGTAAGAGAGTGCATGTTGACATCCCAAGAGAGGAAAAAGGAGAGATTGTGTTGAGTGAAGAGAGTGGGATGTCAAGGGGGAAAAGAGTAAGCTTGAGAGGAAAGAAAATAGAGAGAAGGTCGTGAGATAGAGAAAAGATGTGAGGTAGAGAAACAAGAGGGTTTGAGTGAAGAAAAAGAAGAAAACTGTGGTGAGAGAGAAGAGGATAAGGGTGAGGAGAAAGCTAGTTCTGTGATAAAAGCCAAAGAGAGTGTATGCAAGAAAAATATTTCTTTACTTTCTAACCCTTTAACTCTTTCTTGTTTTACTTCTTGTGATTTTGTGCAGCCGTATGTGGAAAATCCTTTTGAAAGTGAGGGTGAGGCACAAGAGATGTTTGCAAAGGATCCAATTGTATTCCAACATGAATTTAGCGAAATCAATTCTTGTTGGATGGTGAATAATAAAAGCTTGATTAATTTCTTTGTTGTTGAACCTTTTGACTATTTTGATTTTTATTTACAAGTTTACAACATGGAGTTCCCTAAAGGCACTGTTAAGTTAGAGCCATTGCGTAAAAGAATAAAAGGTGATGTTGTTCCATTAATAATTAAGTCCAAGTATGGTATTTATAATTGGTTTATTCACATTCTTGGCGGTATAACTCCTAAGGTATTTTTGGAGGTAATGAATTATACTCTTACTTCTTATGTTGGTGACTTTATAATTTTTATGAATGATGATATTTTGATACATATCAAGTCATTAACTATAATATCTAAGTTCAAGTGCAAGAGTAATTTGCTTACTTTTGAAATTGAGTATGACATAGATGATTATGCATTCCAACTTGGTGGAAAGAGGCATGAAATTTATGAGAAAAGGCTTGCTAATGAGTTAAATGTTCTTTCTTCTCTTATTCAAGTGCCTAATGAGTTTTCATGTGATAAATTGCTAGAATGTGAGTTTTGTTGTTCGATGGGAAGTCATTCCTCTAGTCATATTTATTGTGAGGCTGTAAAAGTGCTTGCTTCTAGTAATCAAATACTCCTTTCATGAACCTAACTATGACTCTTTTTGTGACAGTTTGAGCAATTATGTAGAATTCATTAGTGTTGCGAATATTATTGAGGAAAGTTATAATAATGAGCTTGGATGTATTGAATATTTTATTTTGGAATTTATGGGTTCTTCTGACCTTTCTATGAATTTATGTGTTTCTTTGAATAACTTACGTGTAGAAGAATCCATGGGATTTATAATTGATAATTGGCTATATCATAAAAGTGTCTTATTTGATACATGTGGCGGAGATAATTGTGTTAAATGGTTGCATGGCCAATATTTTGTAATTTCTTTTGCGTGCACATATTTGGACTACCTTATTGACAAGATCGCATTGCAAATTTCATTATATAGTGCATCTGAGAGAGGTTTTTATTTGACAAATCTAAGTAGGCATAAATTTTATTGGGATGATGATGTCCATATGCTTTATAAGGGAGTATTTACACCTATTAGGCTTAATTGGGTTAAGTGGACACATGGTCACTATCTTGTTTTATTCCTACTATTTTTTCAGATTAGTGGATGTCATTTACTAGTGCATGTTTTCTTTTTCTTGCAAGGTCGAAATTCAAGGACGAATTTTCTTCAAGAAGAGGGGAATGATAGCATCCTAGGAAGCTCAAATATATTCAAGGACAAGAATGAAGCTTTGGAATCACAAATAGGGCCTTTAACAAGATGTCAAGCCAAAGTGTTGTCAAACAAGGTCATTAGACATCAAGTGCAAGTAAAGAAGTTGTTAACTAGGAGGAAGAGCTTAAGGAAAGGATATGAGTTATAATATATGTGTTATAATTATCTTATGTCCCAAATTCATGTCCAAGAATAGGTGGATTAGATCCCAAGAAACATCCTCTGAAGAAGGTCCAGATCAGGCCATTGTTGGACCAATTTGGCACCTAAAATGTGTCCAAACTTGCAGCCCATGAAGTCCTACATAAAGCCACGTTTTTTATACCATAGAGAGGACTTACTTGATGTCCAAGAAGGGTACAATAGTCGTGCTAGATGTTGAGTGCAAGTTGGTGCCAGTTGCTTGCAAATTTCCTTCAAGATTTCCAGATTTTCATGATTCTATCCAAGACTGGTTTGGGACATATTTCCATATATTAGGGGACTATATTTATTGCTTTCCTAGTTAGTTAAGGTTATGTTTTCCTTTTCCTAAGATTGTTGGAACTACTTTCCAAGAATGACTTGGTTTTTTGCTTCCTAGTATTTTTCTTTTCCTAAGGTAGTTGGACTTGTTGTCCAAAGTAGTTTAGGACTTTATTTCCTTATTTTTTAGGTACAATTTCGTGACCCCTCTCTATATAAAGGGTGTTTTCTTTGGTTTTAGACTTAGATTATTATCAATAAAAATTGTGAGATTTTTTCTTGCACTCTTGTGTATGGCTACTCTTGGATTTATTCTTCAACCTTCAAGACTCAATTTAAGGTGGTAAGATTAAACCCTTTTCGAAATATTAGATCACTTCTAGGTATTCAAGAAAGGTGATAAGTTTAGGCTTATTGTTGTTCTTGTTATTCTAAAGGGTCGGGTTTCACAATCTATTTCTTGTTTTTAATTCTCTACCAAAGGTGATTAGTTCTTTGTTAGCTAATTATTGTTGTTAGGATTCAACTTCAAGAATAGACTTCTTGAATTCAAGAAACTCTTTCTTGAATTAAATCTATATTTAATTTTCCGTCTTTTTTTTGTTTCTTTATTTTCTTTTAGTTTCCGCATGTTTCTTGATTTTCTTTAGTAGTTCTCGGACCCCTAGTGTGTTGTTATCAAGATATCGCATCTTACACTTCTTGAACTTTAAGTGCGGGATGTCATTTTGTCTCCTTGGTATGGCAAATTTCAGAATATAAACACCTTGTTCGTCATCCATTGACTCTTCCATATGCTCAAATGGATCAATTCTCATGTCACCAACATATTGAAAAGTGTTTAGAATGAGGTTCAATACGCTCCAACTCCAAAATTGCATTATTTTTTACATCCTCTATTTTGAACTCTTCGTCAACCTTGACATCATTAATAATATTTTGGCCGAATAGTTGGAATTCATCTTTTCGCTCCACAAGCTGGCCAGTATCCACAAAAATAGGTTGTAGGTCATCAGACGCCTCAACCTTTTTATTCAATTGATCCAGCAGGTCATGGATATCTGAGCCAAATTGGTCTATCTCTTGCCTGAGCTCAGTTCTTCCTTCTATCAGTTGTTCTATCATATTTGAAAGACCATCAGGAGAAACTCATGAGATTTTATCAGTTGAGCTTGTTCCTCTAGCCAAGATTTGCTCATTATATCTGCTTCTTCAAAATTATCTTCTTGTGGGAATTCGCTCTCTTCAGCCACTTCTTCCGCCTCGGCCTTCATTCTCGTGATTTCTGCTCTAATCCTTTGTATAGCCTTTTGATTTTCATCTTGTTGCTCGGCTACTTGCCTTATCATGTCCATAATAGCCTTTTGATTTTCATCTTGTTGCTCGGCTACTTGCTTCATTATGTCCATAATACGAGCATCACATTCCATATCCTCTACTTCATTGCTCATATCAAATTCAATATTATTAGAAACATTATAATAAGAGCTCTGAGACGGATAATAAAAATTAGGACAACCATCCCAATTTCCACCTTGACAATCACAAACATTACAAAAATTTCACACATCAGATTGAGATGCACAATTTTGCCACGAGTGTGGTCCTCCACAATATGTACAAGGATCGTCATAATAAGAATAACCAATATTCGACCAATTCTCGTTCCAAGATGCCATATCAACAAAGATAATAAATATTAAACTAAGCTAAAATTTAAAAACTTGAATAGACAAAAAAATAAAAATCTAATCTAGTAGAATAGTTAATTTCTAAGTCCCCGGCAACGGCGCCAAAAACTTGTTGCTCCCAAACGCACACGCAAGTATATGTGGTCAACAAGTAGTATAGAATTGTAAGTACAGATATCGTACCCACAGGGACTTGTGATTAACTATCAACTAAATTAAATTAAGACAATTAATCTATTCAAATAATTTTTTAAAGTGTGATTAATTAACTACCACTAATCTAGAGTAGCCACCTAAGAAATTAAAGAAAACAATTTTGCAATCCTAGAGATGAATTAAATGGGAGAAGATATTCTAGAGCTATGGGTTAGATAACAATCTCATTTAGTTTTTCACCTAAATCGTCTAATTAATATATCTGGTTTATTTGTTGACAAGGTTAATATTGCTCGTAGCCTTCTCCCGAAGTACTACTCGCATATTCAAGCTAATCTAACGCCTATATTCCTATGGAATTAGAATTAACAAGAATGCATTAATAATTCATGTATAGTAACCAAGAAAGGCTATTAGATATATTCCTATCCTAACTGCAAATCCGCCCCCACTAGAGTTAAGATCTTGCTCTACTTAATCTTATATGAAATCTAGAATTCCTTCTCCCGAGTTCAATCCTAGATTCGTAGATAGTATTTAATTGGTGATCAAGCAATCAAATAATTAAGCGCACGATTGAATAAATAAACCAATATGATAAAATAATAAGAACAATTCAAGTTTCAAACTACAACATTCATACAGCACCCAAAACTCTAGAACTAATAAACTATGAGATTACAGGTAAAGAAGAGAAGAAAAACTAGTTAGAAGCCTCCTCCAAACGTGGTGTGTGTCCCCTACGTGAATTCTCCTTCAAAGTATGTTAGATCTTCTTCAAATTAGGTTTAGAACCCATTTTATACGAGTTGGGACCGTGTAGGGCCGAAATAACCTTGTCCTAGTCAAAATAGAACATGTTTGCGTTTTGACGTCAACTTTTCAACATTCTATTTTGTGTGCCAAAGGTAGCGCCCCACGCTGCCTGTGGCCCTCAAATTTTCATTTTTGCCTTTTCTTGCCAATTTTGCTCCAATTCACGCCCTTTCGTCCCAAATTGCATCCGAATTATTTTTACACATAGAAATACCACAAATTAGCACAAATCATCATATTATACATCTCAAATCTTCGAGACATGGGCAAAATGTGAGGCAATATACATCAAAATATGCATAAATTAAGCCAAACATCAATAATGAAGAACGGAAACAAGGAAAGAAAGAAGAAGACAACCAAGATATTAGGATCTCAGAGTTGCTCTAATACCATGTAGCAATTTAGAAATTGAATTTAGAAAAAATTTCCTTGTGTTTTCATTGTTGTAGTGTATGTATTTATACAAGCATTTTGTTAAAAACATAAAAGAAAAACCTGTTATATTTGTACATTATCTATTGGCTATACACTATAATCCAAATCCAGTTATTATACCTATTTAGTACAGCTATTTTACCTATACAGCTAATATACTGGTTGTACAATTCTCATAAATATCCGTTGGTTTGTGTAATGAACCAGCCTGATCTAACGGTTGTGATAAAGCAACAATATTTGATCTAAAAGCACACATTCCTCCACTTGGCTTTTGCATTTGTGCAAGCTCTATTTAAAATAATCGGGCGATTCTGGTTGAGTCTTTTAGTGTTTGATCTTGTGGGATGGACAGCTCCACGTGTCCCATTAACTTTATCAGATAATTGAGAGACTAAAGTCTTTAGTCTCTTGTACTTGTCTGCATTCCTGAACCTTCTTCTTGCTTTCGTCAAAACTCTCTCTTCCAAACTCTTCCATTGTTCTGCTTTTCTTTTGTGAATCCTTGAGATGAGAATAGGAATTGAAGGTTTCAATTTCAACATATAGTTAAAGCGATAAATATGTGTATAAAATGTCTTACATATATTGGTTTGATGTAAACATCGGATGAGACTACGTTATTACCGTAGCTATTATCAATAGATATAAGATAAAGTTACTTAAAACTTTTGGAAAGTATGCACGTGGGATCGGATAAACTAATTTCTTAATTACAAATTTTTTTAAGGGTTATAGATGGTAGTGTTTAAGATACGCCACCAGTCCTCGACATTAATAAATGTGCTAAGAAGGTCGAAAATAACTTAGAAGCAGCCATTATTTTGGAATATCAAAAAGTGAAACGCATTGTATCAGTTTAAACCAAAATATGCATTAGTTGGTCTTTCCCATTGATGCTTTTGTTTGTGCATAGGTAGCAACGATACCATCTTAATTTTCCAAGAGAAATGGTATCAGCATATACTCTTACCACAACCTAGATATTCCAGCAAGGGAAAAAAACCGAACACTTTATGCAGTATATCAGTATAAATTTCCAACTATTCAATAGCATTGAGCAGCGGCATCAAAGCAAAAGTAATTTAAAAAGAGGGACTAACTGAAATTTTTGGATCCATGGCAAAGAAAATCTCAGTTGTCTTGCTTTTCATGGTTTTTGCACTTTGCTTCTATCTCAGCACCAGCGAGTCAACTGAGAGTCATGTTGAAACTCCCAAGAAATACAGTGTGAATATGAACTTCCCAAGAACAAGAAATCTGTTGACTACAGTAGAATGTCCTTGCCCTGATTGCTCTTGCATGACTAGCACAATAGATGAGAAAGTGGAATGTCCTTGCCCTGATTGTTCTTGTATGTCCGACTCAAAAGAAACAGATCAAGGCCATTGAACAAGAAAATGAGATATGAAACCGAAAAGCTAGTTCTTGTGGAGTCAGTCTACTGCTTCCCTTCTGAAATAAATGAATGTTATATTTGCTCTAGTGTAAAATAAATTGTGGTTCTTGACTGTTGTTACACAGAATAAGTAGTAATTGTGCTTCATGTTTGCTCCTATTTTCATGAATATTAATTGTGAATGCTCTGGTATTGGCTATTTGCGTCGCTGCTTATTGTTCATACCATGCTCTTATGAAACTTGTTCTTATTATCCTCCAGATTACTGGACAAACGAATTAGTTTTGCACTTCAACCTTATCCTACATTGTTAGAAAATCTACTACTGTAGTAATATTTTTGACAGTGGAAAATAGAATAATAAAACTTTCTGAACAATCCTGTTGGTTTTCCACTGAGGGCATTGTCATAAAGGCAATTGGTTAATGGACAAATATACGATGTAAATTTACTAGATAATTGTCTTTTTTACTTTGGAAGCATACCATATATCCTAATTTACCTTCTATCGATCAAAGAATGCATATATAGAGAGAGACACAAATTAGAAACAAATTGTGCCTGCCAAGCCTTGTTCAGTTGATGACATTCAAAGTGACATACAATATTAGTTCTTTCTTTCATTTAGTGCTTATTAGTGTTTCAAAAGTTCCTTTCCTAAGTACTAAAGAGAAAGATGCATCTATAGCGCGACTTGGCAGATATATTGGGTCATATGGTATTTTCCCGCGCTCTCTCCCCTGATATACCAAAGGCCTCTGCCCTTCCATCCATTGGATAGATAGAGACTTTTTTCGTATTGTCACAGTGAAAATAAATGTCAAATGCCTGAACGAATTGAGTACAAAATCTCACCGGTTTAAATCCTATCAATCCCTACCTATCACTGCTCCTTTGAGCAGTAACGAGGGACTATATAGTAAACTAATGTCATTAACTATTAAAATATTTCCTTTCTCGCCATATTAGAAAAAGATTTCTTGTACTCCATGTGAACACCATAGGAACTAGGATCAACTTTCATTTGTTGCCAATTATCATCAGTTATTTTTCTGCCACAAAGCAATACTTAAAGTTTCATAATCTGCGTGAAAAGGGAGGAATAATGAAAGAGAAACTGTTATGAATTGTGAAATCTACTTCTTCATAGCTCATAGGCCACAGAACACCTCCATCAGCAAAGGAGTGAACACAACACAAGAAGCTGCACGAAAGCAATTATTTTTTCTTTCCTTTAGCTATCTAACTTCGTTTCAGTAGTAACAGTTACAAAATAAAAAAGGCCAAATGAGCTAATTAATAATTAGCCATAGATTTCTCTGAAAATTAAAGTCATGCAAAACAACGTCTTGATAAAGGGCAAAATAGCCAATGGTGGAAACAGGCAACGACGATTTCATCACATGAAAATTTTGATCTGTGGTCCCAGTGAAATAGCTGCTTCAGTGCTCCCCATCCTGTGACGGACGAAGTTGGAAAGTTGAGGTGAACATTAGAACAAGCATAGAAAATTGAAAGTAAATCTTAGTAGCAACACAAGAGCATAACTTCATGTTATAGAATACAAACTCCACCTTTCCATCCTTTTAATAAGGGTGATGTCTAGGTCAACTTATGCACACCTCGATTATTCCATCGGGTACTTGCTAGCTCCCACACAGTCACCGGATAAATCTGTCCACCAAGGTTAGGCAAATAGGAAGAAACCACCTACTATTTGTTGCCTCCGCTAGGAATTAAACCTGAAGCTTCATGATTCTCCCCGAACTTCATTAACCACTAGGCCACACACCCTTGGGTCCCTTCCATCCTCACACTCCCAGCAAAAAGAAACCGTGTGCGCTCAAGAAGGAAAAACAGACTAAACATGTCTATCAAGATGAGTATAGTACGTAGACAACATAAAAGAAAAGCTAAGCTATCATGCCACAGGAACAGATAACAAAATCAGAATGCTGTGCTAGTAGAGCCCAATACATCCTAATATACATGGAAAACAATTGGGCCACTATTAATCAGCAGCAGCATTTCTTATTAAAAGATTACAACAAATATACCTCCATCCTAAGCTAGTTCAGTTGGTTATATAAATCCTCATTATCCATTTCGCTCCATTTAAATCCCTATCATCAAAATACTCAATAACTTGGGGTTTCTCTAAAACTGAAGATTCTCTATATTTTTCTACTATATACGAATCTCTAAATAGAAAAACTCATTGCAGTACTGGAATCAATGCAAGTGTACCAACCATAAATCAAACTAGTTGGTATCGCCTACATGGATCTTTTGATTCCATTAAATAAAAGATCGGTGCACGAAGCATCTCGCAACCACGCAGAGAAGGCAACACCTCAGAGGGATGTTATAGAGGTTCGCAAGCGTAAGTGACTGAGTCCACGGCTCGAACCCATGATCTATAGGTCACACATAGACAACTAAAACGTTGCGCACTAAGTTCCCCTTCATTGTGTTCAATATTTTGTAAAATCTGCTTGCGTTCACAGATATTTGAGGCAATTTTTTCCACGTGATCCCAAGTCTACCCATCGCTTTTTAAGTTTTAACGACTTCAATATACATGGTTTTACGCCAAAAGATGGTGCATCTAGAGGTCCACTTACAACATGACTGCATCATCTCGAGGGACCTCTCAATTTAACCTCTATAGTGTTATCCGCATCTTCTATTGGATGTGATAATTTTTATCTTTATAACCTTTTAACATTGGCATTTCTACAATGCACTTATCAAACAATTTGAAAAAGGAAAAATATGAGCAACAATTTTATACTCAACAGGACAGCTAATGTTCAGCAGACGGGAACGAATTCTACAGTTCTACAACCCTCCCCCCTCCGGAAAATAGTACAGATGTCTGGATTTTCCCCTAGTAGAAGTAAGTATTCGGGTTCACCCTCCTTTACACTGTCTGTTCTCCATTCCCTTCTTTGACAAGGCGCGTTTCTTTTTCCATATCACAAGGGTACTTATACTAGAAGACACCTTTCATTGTCACTTTAGTCAAAAACTTCAATGAAATAAAATAGGACGAAGGAAAGGTGACTACCACTTCCTTAATGATCCTGAGAAAGGAGGGAGAGGAATAAAAGGAATGTAAACGATGGAAAATAAAGGAAAGAGGAGCAGAAATGGATGCCGCTGCCAGATCAGTTGCCAACTATCTCCTTGTAGTGTAAGGCAGGGCAAATCCAATGCACCTATCCCTATCACCAACCCCAATTAACTGCCTAAAGTCTTATGGGGTAGAATTTTTTATTGCAGCATCGCTAAAGTTCTTCAGGGTTATTAAAGTTAGAGAACAAAAGAAATTCTTAGCATATAGGAAGCAGTTTTTTGATAAGTACATAAGGGAGCAGTACGAACTTCACGTGAAAATGTTATGTTGTAATTACTTGATATCAAGAAAATAAAGGTGCAAATTCTGGCTGTGGCTGAGATGGATTTGAGGGACAAGGTGGCCGTACTCCCCTCATGTGGGACAGGGTCTTTTGGACAAAGGTACGCCAAGATTCTAGCAAGATTTCAAATGTACTGTGAGGAGCTAACTAATATATCTATACCCACTTACTAAACATTTGACATGAATAACACGAAATAAATGAAGAGTCTGATTGACAAAGCGCACTAGGAAAATGACAGCGCTGTAACAGTTATGGACCGTTTGGACAGTGAGGTATCATTACAGAAAATTAGAGAACCAAAAAGAAAAGATGGTTCAGTTACAATCGATCCATCTGATTCCTTGTAGGCTGTAGCATTCGCCATATCTTCCCCAGATTAACTTCCGAACAATAATCCGTTTTCAGTCTTCAAAAATAGAAATTTATATTCTAGAAACAGTTATTCTTTTATCAATCGCAGAACAAGATCAATTGTCACAGCCAAGAAAGACACGCAGAACAAGTTATTCATACAAGGGGTTTAAATTTTATCTGAAAAATAGGGATAACAACATTATAATTGTGTAAGATTACAATAGTGTAGGGGGTGAGTGTTTGATTTCAAAATAAAGGAGGTGTATTTGCAATTGAGTCATATTACAGGGGTGCTTACTGTAATTAACCCCAAAAGACATAGTTCTAAACTGAAATACCAAATATTTTAACCATCTCTATGCAAATATATAAGATAGCTTTGTAGCTAAACATTGCAAGCTAACATCTTGCTTCATGAACAACAGAACAAGAAAATGGTAACAAATGAAAGCCTTTAAACTTTAAAAATGCACCAATGGATGCTACCTTCTACTATTCCATGGCCCCAAAACATTGCACAACAAGGGACTTCTCACCCCACCCCACCCCACCCCACACAAGAAGGGGGGGAGGATAAAACAAAGAAAGTAGCACAATTACACAACCATCATCTCCAACCTGAATATTTCTGTCTAGCCACAAGAGAACAGTTTCACACAGCTTATAGAAAAGAATACTGGGCATTCACTGAATATCATCAAAGATGGGCAAGCCTATTTGTACTTCCCTTGCGTATTAGCTTGGCAAATAGAAATAGATGCAATGTACTACCTTGGTAATAGGAGCCTCAGAAACATTAGCAGTTAATTTTCCAGGATATCCACCAAATTTCTGAGAGCATTCCGTGTATGCAGAACCTAGACCTGTCCCAGCACCAAATGCCGTTGATGCCCAGCGTGTCACAGGACTCCCTAAGATGACAATCAATGAAAATGAGTCAACTTACTACATTATCTGTCTAATATATATTGGACAACACTTGGAGAAACACATCAAAGAAAAAACAACTCTATTCATATTATATAGATTGAAAAAAGCTGCAAACATGACCAAATCAATGCCTAGACATACAGCTACCAAAAATTTCAAGAACAGAATGGGAGATTGATTATCAAGACAACAGCAAGCAATATTACAAAAACAACTATTAAGCTACAACATTATAAGTCAACAGCACGCCATAATACATTAAAAGAATGTAACCTCTTGTATGCTAGGTTACATCTGTTCCTTTTTCGTCTCTGCATCCAAAAACTGTCCACATAGCTAAGCTTCAACAAGAACTACTACTTCAAGTTCTCCCTCTCTTTTCTTTTTCTTTTGTTTTTTTTGGTTTGATAAAGTAAGTTGTTTCATTGATTGGCATCAACAAGATGCAGAGATTACAGAAGTAGATATGCTAGCTCCATTACAAAATCTGGTAAGACCATTCATGATAATGGCTAGTCTAGAGTGAGGGAGCTCACAAAATCTAAAAAGACAGTGGAACTATTTACATAGGACTGGTTGGACCAACAAAAAATACTACACAGACATCTGCCTTGATTCTGAATGGTTATGTTTTCTTCAAGTTCTCATAAACACAATGCGACCACACAGATTTAAGTTAATAAGAAACCAGCTCATAATCCATCCAATGCCATTTTCATCAAAATCACTGCTCGTTACTGCTCTATCTGTACACTTCAATTCTGAACTTTTTTTAATGATAAGTCATTCTTCAATTCCGACCTTCATTATTAAAGGATTTAGTTGGAAAATTGCATCACATGTATAATTTATTTTGTTCTTTTTTTACACGGAAGGATAACTTTATTGCACCAGAATGCACCAAGCAGGTGCAAAATAAGTACGACATATACAACATGTACAGCGTGAAAACAAAAGCTGGCAGGCTAAAAGTTTTTACTTCAGCCTCAGTTTGTTTGCTTAAATAACAATAGAACATAATTGCAAGAAAATCCCATTTTGTCATTCCCATAAGCATCCATGCAATTCATAATTTCCACAATCACTAGATCACACGCACAAGACTATGCAAAAGAACAGCTGGAGTTTTAAACAAACGCACCGGGCTTAACAAGCAAAGTTACGTGACAACACTCGTGAGCACAAGAGGCTGACAATACTCTTGTCTAATTAACCATTACCACACAACACAAATTCAAAAACCCATTTCGGCATTCTCAACTTTATCCCTCCAAATCCCATTTTTCATAATACTAACATCACACGAGCAAACTAAGCAAAAGCGCAGGTGAAGCTTCTAACTAAGAAGACAGTAACCAATGAAACAAAGTCCATAAATAATACAAGATCAATATTTATATGCGTGTGTAAGTGTATCATAAATGATACAAGACCAATATGTGTGTGTGTGTGTGCGGGCACACATTTCCATTTCTCCTTTCTGATACCAATTCCACAATCACTACATCACACAAAAATACTAAGCAACAAAACTTCTCCAATTTCCAAAATATTAAACAGTATTAGAGGGGGGAAACATAAAGCATTTCCACTCCTGTGGTAAAATAACAGAAGAAGCTGGCAAGCAAAAGCTCTTACTCCAGATTCAATTATCTCAGTACAATCCACATAAGTATAATATTTTGAAAATGAAAAAAGACACCCATTTCAGCATTTTCCCAATTTCATCCAATCAACACCGATTTCATAATGATTAGGTCACACAAACAATACTAAGCAAAACAAAAAACCATAGAAACAGCATAAAGGCAAGTCAAAAATTGTGAGTTTGTGGGAAAAAAAGGAACTCACGGAAGAGTAGAAGACCAGCAAAGCCACCGATTAAGGAAAAGTAAGCGAAACGGCGAACCCCCAAATCAAGACAAGCGTCCCACTTTGCGTCCAAATTGTATTGTGGAGGTGGTACAATTGCTTGTTCTTGCTTCTTCTCTTCTGCCATTGTTACGACAAATCTCTCTTTCACTGCGTATTAGGTTTCAGTTCCTTATATTAGATCTTTGATGAACTTCGAGCCGAGGGTTTCGTTTTTCTGTCTCTACGCTTCTTTCTGGAGGATATACGAGTCTTCCCCAATTTTCAAGTTCTTGGCTCAAATAGTCCCTTAAGTTTGGTGATATGTCTATGTGCCTTCTCTTTTTTTAGTATAGTAATTTCTCGGCACGTGCGATGCACTTATATACCGAGTCATTTATATATAATTTTATAAATTAATATCAATACTAGTAAAAAAAAAAAAAGTTGAGGAAAAGGTTATAGTACATAAAAGAATAAAATATAAATTTGTATGAATAATCAATATGTATCATCACTTATTTGTTGAAAGCAAAATGATTGTAATGAACAACCAAATTATAATTAAGTGCACATGATTTTTTACTCATTTTGATTTTATGATAAGCATGTAATGAAGTCTATACTTCATTATATATGATACTCTAGTTGTATGCTTTTTTCTATTGTTTTTAACGATAATTATATTCGATCGTCATTGTCTTCTTCAAATATTTTGGTGTTTTTGATTGTTATCTTCGCGTTTATCTCTTCATATTCAATTTCTATTGCCTCTTTTCAGTTTCATTTATCTTCTCTTCAGTTAAGCGTCTTGCACTTGATCTCCTCAATTTTGTGTTTCGATTTTGATAAGCACTATGAAAATTTTCATTTTTACTCAACACCAATTTGCGATATAATTTGGATTCTTCTTTTTGTACTAAAAAAGTTAGTAGGTTGTTTTAAAAGGATCATTACAAAAATAAGGAAAAATATTATTACTTGATCTATTTTGTAAAACAAAAATTAAATGAAAAGATAATGTAATATTTTGAGAGATTGATTGTATACGTTTTAATACCGCAACCAAACAAATCTTATAACTTCAAATAGTATAATATTACATCCCTATTCTAATTTATGTGGTGTCGTGGTGGTGTTTGACTTGACACGGGGTTTATGAAAGAAAGATAAACTTTTGGAATTTATACTCTAAAATAAATGATAAATATTTGTATGACTTTAAATCAATGAAAGCATAAAATTTAAAGATAAATATTTTCAAATAAGAAAACGTGACATTCATCTTAAGACTTAATGAAAGAGTATCACATAAATTGAGACAAAAAATACACTATGTTCTTTATTATCAAATACCTAAAGTTTTAGAGGGTGTCTAAAAACATACATAAATAAACTATTTACTTATTCAGTGATATACAAAAATGTAGGAAAAGAATTGAAAAGTAGAAGTGTTTTCCTTTGGCTATAATCAACATTTTCAATGCTAAAAAAATTATGTACATCAATATTATTTACAAAGTTTACTTTCTTGCTACAAAAATTGTTTGATATATATATATATATATATATATATATATATATATATTGATTAGATTGAATATAATCTTAAAAGTGTCTAAAAATCTAAGGGATTATTACACAAATAGCCGGTTAGATTTGCTCTTGTCACTTAAGCTTTTAGCATCATGTTTCATGAGATCATGTGCCCTCACCAACAACAAAAGAGTGAATATAACTAGTCCACACATTCAACTATGGTTTTGAACATAATTTAAGGACATCACACAACTGAACAAATTTACTCACTCTCACAAAGAATTCATATGCATCCCGTGGTCGTACCATAAGCTTGCCCGTAGTGTAGATCTCACTAATTCAAGTTGCCAAATCTAGGATCAATTAGGACTTTTAAGGTTCTGATGTAGGCTAAGGGACGAGTAGGATATATTTAGGAATAATGACTAACCCTCATAAGCACTTTAATACACTACCTTCACAACTCAAAACATATTCTTCTCAACAAATTCTCTTGGCACAATTCATATTTAACGTAGCCCTTTTTCAATTAAGCACTTCTATATTTTCAGTAGCACAAATTAATAAAAATTTGGAGGTGTGTATCTTTTTGTACATACTTTTACTATCATTTTTTTCTTTCTTTCCTACACACACTCCATACATGAAGATTCAATGGCTAGTGACTTTTGAATACAATTTTTAGTGCACTAACAAGTATTTTCATGGCTCCACTCAAAAGTTAATCCCCAATCTCACCTTACTTCTTTTAGCGACTAAGTTCCTTAGGAGGAAAAGGTGCAAAAATCTCAATTTAAGAACAAAATAGGGGTACGGCTTGTAATGTGGGTACCAAAGAAAAGGTCAAAAGGTTCAAAGGGGCTAGCAATAGAAATTTGTAATTCTTATGTGACAAGCATATCCATGATCAAGCAAGAAAATGCCTACGTCATCTCCTAGACTAGCATAACCTACAATTTCGCTTAGATTAACACACGGGGCAAGTTCTAGACTACACAGGATAGCATAGAAAATCACTAAACCTCACTCACACATTGCACATGATTCAATCACAACGGTTTTATTCAACTCTCAAGTCAAGCAAGCACACAAAATTAAGAGAATTAAGCAATATTACACTATGTATCATACAAGTCAAATAACTGAGCTATGACGTCACAAAATAGGCTATTTATTTTTACTCAAGCATCACATGTCAAACCAAATACAAGGAAAAGCAGAATGTATGTCATAACCTAATATACCAGCACCAAACATGTCAATGGGTATCTCTAAGTTACTTAGTTTCTTCCTAGCTACTCTAAAAAAACAAAAATAATTTAAAGTACCCGGTTCGAGCTACACCCTTGGAAAAGAACCGGTGCCCAAAGAAAAACCAAGGGATACTGCCTAACTATCCTATAAAAAAATAAAAAAATCTTTTTGGTGTTTTCAAATCGGACTTTATCCCTCAAGAAAATTGTCTAATAGATCCATCGTTGGGAAAAGTCTAAACAATAATTTTAAACAATTACACTTCACTTCAGAAAGTAGTTTCCCCACCCCACACTTATATTATGCATAGTCCTCGATGCATTAAGACAAGGGTGAGAAATACTCCCTAAGACCCTCTCGGGCATAGCCCGGACATGATTCTCAATCTTTAGAGTCGGGATGACCCCACACTTAAGCTCAAACATGCCCCTCAGCTTCAACCTTTTGGGTACTCAGCATTCCCCTACTCTGCAAAATAAAAACAACACAAAACTGACACTAAAAAAAATAATGAAAAGATATACAGGTTGGGTTGCCTCCCAACAAGCACCTTATTTATAGTCGTGGCACGACTCTGCTACTCTGCTCAGGCTGGGCGCTTTCTCTTCTTCTTTCTCCCATGAACCCTAGCCTTTTTGCACGCTCTTAACGAGTTTCCTTTATCATCTCTGGTTCTTTTCTCAATTATCTTTACACCCTCAGTTTGCAACACCACCTCCTCTGGATCGCTGTCATTCACATAAGGACTCTGCTCTTTCCCCTTCACGTCGACCACAGTAATCATGCACAGGTCCTCATAATGCTTTGGGAGTTTAAGTGCCTTGTACACATTAAAAGTGACCTCTTCATCGTCAACTATCATTTTTAACTTCCCTGCCCTCACATCAATAATTGCTCCACCAGTAGCTAATAATGGTCTCCCCAAAATAATGGGCACTTCCCCATCTGCCTCGTAATCAAGCACAATAAAATCAGCGGGAAGAATAAACTTTCCCACTCGAACTATCACTTCTTCAATAATTCCTTCCGGCATAATTAGCGACCTATCTGCTAATTGTAAGGTGATTGTGGTAGGTCTAAGAACCCCCAATCCGAGTTTCTTGAACAAAGAAGATGGCATCAAATTTATATTGGCCCCTAAATCACACAGGCTCTACCAACTTCTTGTTTTCCAAGAGACAAAGGAATTGTAAAACTCACAGGATCCTTCAACTTAGGAGGAAGTTTACTCTGAACTTTGGCACTGCACTCTTCAGTAAATGCAACTGTTTTGAACTCTGCATGTCTTCGTTTATTTGCCACAATATCTCCGAGATACCTCGCATACTTAGGCACTTCTTGCAAGATTTCCACCAAAGGAAAATTCACACTCACTTGGCTCAACATATCTAGGAATCTCTTGTACTTAGCATCATCTTTTTGCATCAGCAGTCTTTGTGGAAACGGAGGTGGTGGCCTTGTTTCAATTACTGGCTCGGGTCCTTTATCTTTTTTCGCATTCCCCTCAACTGGCTTGTGAACTAATTCTCCTTCAGGATGAGCTGTATTCTTCTTTGTCCTTGGAGCTTCTTCAAGTATTCTTCCATTTCTCAAGGTAATTGCATTGACTTGAGCCTTAGGATTAGGCTCAATATCACTAGGAAGAGCTCCTGCTAGGCTGGTATTTTGGGAACTGGCAAGTTGCCCCAATTGACATTCCAAGTTTCTCATTGTTGCTGCTTGGGCCTGGTGATCAGCCATTATTTTCTGATTGAAAGCAAGTTGGTCGTTCATCATTCTCTTCATAATCTCCTCAAAGCTAGATGATTGTTCAGCCTGAGGTGGTCTGTATTGTTGTTGAGGTGCTTGAGGCCGATATTGATTCTGATTGCCTTGATTACCACCCCCAAGATAAATTTGGGTGGTTCCTCCAGTTGGGATTGTAAGTGTCCCCATACTGATTTGTTTGGTCTCGATTTACATTACCACAAAATATACAGACTCTGGATTTGCTGGGCATAGATTGCTCATGTGACCCTCTCCACAAACTTCACAAAAAACCTGAATCTGTTGAACTGGTTGCACTGGCTGGGCCTGTTGCTTGTTAATGATCAGGTTCAGCTGATTGACTTGGTTAGTCAATATAGAGATCTGAGCTGATAATGTTGAGACAACATCTATTTCAAGAACCCCTGGTGACTTTTGAAACACATTTCTTCCCATCTCACCTTGCCAGTCTGGATTGCTTTTGGAGAATTTATTCAATAATGCAAATATTTCATCATAATTCTTCTCCAACACCTAACCTCTGGCTGCTGCATCTACCACAATTTTGGTTTGTGGATGGAGCCCCTCAATGAAAGGGTGAACTAACACCTCGTTTGTCTGATTGTGATGAGGGCAGTCTCTGAGTAGCCCCTTGAACCTTTCCCATACTGAATACAAAGATTCACCTGTTTACTGTCTAAAGGAGACTATCTCACTCCTGATCTTTGCAGTCTTTCCTGAAGGGAAGAACCTTGCCAGAAATTTTCTCGCCAAATCGTTCCATGTTGTGATGGAATTAGCTGGTTCTGCCTTCAGCCATCGCTTTGCTTCGCCCAATATAGAGAATGGGAAAAGCGTGAGCCTCACATAATCTGGCATGACCCCGTTAGTGATATAAGTATCACTAATCTCAAGAAGTTCAGAATGTGCTGCTGTGGATCCTCGTGTGGAAGACCCAAAAACTGCCCATTTGCATGAAGTAGTTGGATCATGCTCTGTTTCAGCTCAAAGTGCCCAGTGATTCTGGGCTTCACGATGCTGGAGGTGACATTAGCAATACTGGGCATTGCCACCTCCTGAACAGCCATGTGTTGTTCCTCTGCCATGTTCACAGGAAATCGGATGAAGTCCTGAATATTGTCTGTATCTCTTGCTTCTCGCAACCTCTTGTGAAATGTTCTCTCAGGTTTGGGGTCAAAGCCGTCAAGTCTGTCCTGGCTTCTAACCCTACGCATTCAATAGAAGTTCCTGAGATTAGAGCAAAAATCACGTGACGTTAGACTCAATGAATAAACAATTAAAGCAAGTAACTAGAAAGTAGTTTATATTCAAGTCCCCGGCAACGGCGCCAAAAACTTGTTGTTCCCAAACGCACACGCAAGTATACGTGGTCGTAGCAAGTAATATAATGTTAAATCGAATGTTGAACCCACAGGGACTTGTGTAAACTACTCACTAATTCACTATAATGGTTATTTAATCAAGCCAAAATAAAATCCAGGAATATAACTATTTTATACTACGATTCTATGAAATAACTAATTATCAAGTGACTAGAATATTGTTGTGTGTATTCAGTAGAGATAAGTATTCTAGGGTTGTGATCAATTCACCACTCGTATTGCATTCTAATTAACTCTCCCTTTCATATAATTCACTCACGGTTGCTAATTAATCGATAAATGCTCTCATAGCCTTCTCCTGAAGCACTATTCGCCTATTCTTAATAGATTAATGCCTATATTCCTATGAAATTAATCTATTAGAATGCACTAAGATTATGATGTTTAATTAAGCACGAAGACTAGGTATATTCCTATCCTAACCACAAATCCGCTCCCCTGAAGGGTTAAGATTGCGCTCTCTTCAATTCTTCTCTAATCTATATACGGCTTTCCCAAGCATAACATAGATAGTATATAGAACCTAACTGCTGGCCAGACAATTAAGCAATTAAACGCAGAATTGAAGAAACAACCATATATTGAGTGAACTATAATCAAGGTTAAATTAATGTCGAACAACAATATTCATGGCTAAACCACAACCCCAGAACAATGGGTGTTTAGCCACTCATGCTAGAATCAAACAATTGCATAAGTGTTGCATCAATTGAAAATACTAGAATAAGATGAAGAAAACTGAGAAATCCTTCGCTTCCTAACGATCCCGTGTGTATCTTCTCTCCAAAAATGGCATCCCCCACTCAAAGTTGTATTTTTGGGTCTATTTATATGTTTGGGACAAACCCTAAACGTGTAGAAGACTTCTACTCAAACCGGAAAACACTTAAAACCTTCAAAACTCGGATTTGACCGGACCAGGGACCAGGCTTTATGGCCCAAACGCCCAGCTATTGCCTGGTATGACCAGGCTTTACAGCTCAAACGCCCGGCTATAGCCCGGGTCACTCCTTTTCGACTCTTGAGCGTATTTTTGACGTTTATGCATCCATTTAGCTCGGCTTCCATCTCCAATTCACCTACACATGAAATAGACTCCATTATGCACATACGACGTGTATTTTTATCATTAACGCACATAAAATGTAAGGTACATAATACTTTAAACCATGAATTCTAGCCACACATCAGTTATAAAAACTTCTTATTAAGGTTAAAGTGAGTAGAATGAAAAGTTTAAAATTAAATTATTTCTAAATAGAGAAATGTGTCATTCTTTTTAGAAAGACTAATAAGGTAAGTGTTTCATATAAAGTGAAATGGAAGGAGTAATAATAATAATATTTACCCGTAAAATGGTACAGTTAAATTTGTTACGTGTTTTATAGACAAGCGAACTAATTTGATCCGAAAATGATAAAAATAAAATTAAAAATGAGATCAACAATTGAAATAGAAGATGATGACAAGCCTGGCCCTGGGTGCAATTCCTCCAAGGACAAAAGTGAAAGTAATGAAAAAATGCACCTAAAGTTGTCTAATTGAGAGCGAAAGTAAAATGTAGCTTATGTATGCAAAAAAATTGCATGTCTTACAATGGCTGATGAGCCTGCTATTTATAGCTTTACCTAGGGAAACAAGATTCTAGAATCAAACTCCTCTTAAATGATAATAAAAGAGTCATTGATGAATATGTAACGGCATGCCATGAATGAAAATATTCTCTACAACGGTTAGAGAACGTCCCTTCATTGAATTCTATACGATGACAAACCTTTATTTCCTCCTGTTAGTTATGCTCCCTTCGAATTACCCGATGTCGATTATATTCATTATGTCTGGTATTGGTTGTTGCATGACTAGCCTTTTTCTTGCATTCGGTTCCACGCGTCATACTGCCATTCAATCATATGTTATAGAACCAATTTTACCCCGTACAAATAAAAGGCACATGAGATACTTTTAAATTGAAAAAAAAATAAGCATTTTCTATTCAACTGACCAAATATTTAAGCGGATCTTTAAACTACCAGAAATCTCACGTGATTTTTACATGATAAAAGTTTAAAAAAAATATCATAATTGAGATTGAGATCTTTTTCTTCAATCCTAAGTTTCCTCCAATTTCAACAAAACAAAACAAAAAATCACAAAAGTACAAATAATAATTCCTGCAAAATTAAACATAACTATATTAATAGTGAAATGGACCTGGATCAAAGAAAAAATAAAATTATGCAAGAAACCCCCAATTGCTGTTGTTTTTTAGGTTAGTCACATAAAAGAAACATAATATCTTTGTTACTTTCAAATGATTCATATGAGAATTTCATCAATTGAACAAATAATACTTAATCTTGACAAAGTTAAGGATCATATGCTCTCAAGACAATATTATAAAGACGAAAATTAACTTAAAAATTATTTGGGGTAAAAACTTCCCATTATATCACCCTCTCCACATTTGCAATGGGTGCTTTATTTGGGCCTTTGGGCCACAATTGATTGGGCATTTAGTCACGAATTTTGGACTGCTTTTAGATTTCTCAGATTGTTGTTTGGTTATTCTTTAGCTTCTTTAATGTGTAGGTTTTGAACTTTTAGTTTCTTTTTCTTCTCTACTTCTTTTCTAGTTGTTTACCCTTGAAATTGGATAACAATTAAATTTACAAGTGATTTTAAGAATATTTGATTTTAATTGGCACAAATTGAGAAATATGAGAATTAATATATTGACTGTAAAATAAAGCAAACCAATATGAAGTGCAGTTTGGCCCTCGAACTAGATCGCCTTCGAACCAAATAAATGTCTAATTAAAAATGATGAACTGAATAGCAGAATAAGAGAGCTTAAGAGAGAAAATATATTGTATTGATTTTTTATACGTGAATGTGATGATTACAAAATGATTAGAATCCCCTTCATATAGTAGGTGAATTCATTGATGGTACAATTTTATATACAGAAGGAAATTCCATGATTTGCTCAATAACCGATCTTGATTTGATAGCCGAGATTTTATCCATGATCTTTGCCCGATCACTGATATCTCGGCTTTCCGTTATTCAATTCAGTAGGCTTTCTTCGATCTTGCTTGATGCCTATCCCGTTTGATGTCGTCCTCGGCTGGTCTCGGTCTCAATTGGTCCTCGAATTACGAGTTTGGTAATATATCTTTATGTCGTGATCTGACGTAACATGAGACCGATCCTCGGCCAACCATGCTAGTCTTAATTAATCATACAGAATCGATTGAGCCCCATTTTAACCGTATACGGATAGTCCCCTCGTTTCTCATAAATAAGATGATGAGAAACGACATGAATTTTCGAGCTTCATTTTGTTTTGATTGACATCATTGGCTGACTCGATCATGACATAAAAAATGAAACATCCCTTCGATTCAGTAACCAAGGCACTAAATGCCTGTCAAGCGTTGGTCGGCCACTAGGCGGCTCTGAACCGTCGGCTTCAACCTATAAAACTTTGTTTCTTTCTTCATTCAAACCTTTACAACCATTACCTTCTCTGTTTTTGCTCTCAAAGAACTCTTGCTTCTCACTTCTCATGCCCAATTTTTTTAAATTTTAATCGATTTCTTCACTACTAGATTAGGAAAGGCCCGTATACGGGCCCAACATTGTAATTTTATTAAAATTATTATTTGTTGGTGTTTAGTTAATTTTTTGATAAATAAGTAATTATTATTATATCCAATTAGTCATGGATAGAGAATAATATTGGAGTTCACAGTTTATAATTAATTTATTTTAATAATTTATATAAAATTAAACTATAAATTATAACTAATTAAGTTGCTCCATTTAACATAAAAAAGATTTCGTGCTATAATACTCATTTTAACCTCCAGTCGATGTCAAACACAACCATCAAATTGAAAATTAGATATCAATGGTATTAGGCAAAATACATAAGTTACCCGAGAATTATGCATCAAATTATTGTTACACACTTTCTGAGCACAAAAATTATCTTACACAATAATTTTCAGAAATAACAATTCACAATATCAAGTATGAGGTGCAAGTTCGAAAAAAATGTACACTTTCATTTATACCAAGCAAAAAAATCAGACTTTTTTCTTCTTCAAACTCCCCCATTCATCATCTAGCTTTCTAGTAAACCAATTCCTTATCAAAATCCAGCACTTGTCGCACACACCCAATAATCCGAAAAAAATTCAAATCAAAAAAATAAAAAAAGGAAAAAGATTAAACCCCATAAGAGAACATACCAAAAAAATGAAAGAGATCATGATAGAGAAAAATCAGAAGATGATTTTTGAAGAACAACCAGATGCTGGAATGGATGAGTTTTTAGTTGTTTTGGGTTATAAGGTTAAATCTTCAGATCTGGCTAAAGTTGCACAACAACTTGAAAAACTTGAGATGGCTATGTGTACAACATTAGAAGATGGAATTTCTCATCTTTCTATGTTCACAAGAATCCTTCTAAAATTGGAACATTCAAAGTAGATGGAAAAAACTGATAAAGTAATTCTTGGTAGAAGTTTAAATGAACAATAATGGGACCTACAAAAAAATTTCAGCATAAAATCGGAAAGGAGATGAGAAAAAAATTTACCAAGCTAGTTGAGAAGATGAATCAAACTTACAAAAGAGTGAAGGAGATGAAAGTGAGTGTGAGCAAGCTAGTTGAGAAGATGAATCAAAGTTACAAAAGAATGAAGGAGATGAAAGTGAGTGTGAGCAAATAAGATGAAAGTGACTTACAGAGTAAATGAGATAAAGTAGTTGTGCAATATAGATGAAGTAACCGAAAAATGGGAGTTGGGATTTTGATGGAGTAACTTTTCTAGAATAGTGAAGATGTACTAATTTCTATATTTCCATAAGTATTGTTTTAACATTTTGTTTTAGTAGAAAAATAATATTGAAATATATTATAAAATAAAAGGATATAATGACAAATATACCCTTGGTCTACCAACTTCTCATTTTTATATAATAGAAATATACCTTTCACAAATGGCAAAGACATCCAAATCTGTGCCCCAAAAAGAGGCTCTGTCTTCATCGCGCTCCGCCGGTGACGCAACTGTGGCGGAGTCCCCCCTTGAGGAATATGTTCTGACGGGGTGCATGACGGTTTCCAACTTCAAAATAGAGAAGACCCCTTCGGTACCAGGCTGGTGTGAACCAATGTCAAGGCACATCTGCACCATCACCGAGGGCCTCCTTTATAAGGTTAAAGAGGAGTGCAACTGGGTAAACAGGGACGTCGTTGTTCCCTCCCCTAAGGAATCGATCGCCACATATATAGAGGGATACATAAGTGTTTGCACTTACCCTTTTACATTCAGTCCCCTAGATCCCGTAATAGTGGCCTTCTACAAAAGGTACGATGTTACCTTAGGCCAGATTCACCCATCGTTCTGGTGGATCGCCGTCCTCCTCTGCTTCTTCTCCAACAAAATCGAGGGTTTCTCATTTACCCTCGATCATCTAATGCGCCTATACAGTCCCTGAATCTATTGAGGGTTAATCAAGCTCTCGCGTCGGGCCAGTAAAGCCCCGTTTTCCAGCCTTGACGAGACCCGTAATCGAGGTTGGATGGGCAGGTTTGTATGAATAAGGACATCAGACTTGATTCTTGCCGAAGATATGTCATTCCCGGAGAAGTGGAATTTTAATCGTAAGTATATTTTCCTTGAGTGTTCATTTTTCCATTCTTATTTTCTTCGATCATTGCTTACTTTTACTTTGTTATTGCAGTTATGGCCCAGATGTCGGACCAGGTTCCAAAATTAAAAAGATGGGTTGAGAATCTAGTATCTCATAAGCCCTACTCTGAATGGTCTTGGATGGAGCTTTCCAAGGTTCGATGAGAGGCTCGTAACCACGGTAAGCTTTCGCTTTCTATTTATCCTTCACTTAAAAAAATTCCTTTCTTAGCTAACTTGCTTCCCTTCCTTGTAGGTCTCGGGAAAGATGTACCGATGGGACCTCCAACTGACGATGAAGAAATCTTCCCTCAACCATCAACTCCGAAGCCGGTTAAGGAGAAAACAAGAAAAAGGGCCCCTAGTCCGTTGGGCTCAAAAAAGAAGAGGCCGGCGAGGAAGCCGCGCAAGCCTAACGAAAATGTTATTTCCCTATCTGTGGAGTTAGTCCGCCGACTAATGGATGAGTCAGAAGAGGAAGAACAAGAAGAAGAATAAGAAGAAGAAGAAGGGACCGGGTTGGTGACTCGCCCGAGGGTTACTGTTTTGGCACGAAAGTCCTCTAAACTAGTGGCAATCAGTGAAGGAGCTTCGGCCGAGGTTCCTGAGCCGAAAGCCATCCCGTCCCCATCGAAGACGGGAGAAGTAGAGCTTCAAAGCAAAACTCCCAAGCATAGGAAGAGGTTCCTAGGGTCAAACCCAGTGTGGTCAATATCTCGGACTCGCCCCAGATTTTCGACGCCATGATTTAAGAAGCAAACATGTTAGACGGGCAGCAGGTGGATCTCCACGGCTTTTTTAATGGGATCGAGGCGACCACTTCTGAGGAGATCCCTAGTTTCGGCGACCTATCAGTGCCGAAGAAAGTGTCATCGATGGGGACAACTGAGTCTCCTCAAGCTTGAAGCTGGTGGACCAATTTCCGACTCCGAATGCCGATCCAAGCTGAAAACGACATTTGGTGATGACCGTCCCTGAGGACGCTCGAGCTTTCTCCTCCCCGGCCGGGGTTGCCAATTATTTGAGGGGCCTGGTGATCGAAGAAAACCAGGAAATAATGAATGTCGTGGGCGCCTCTTGTTTGTTCAATGAGGCCCAACACACACTAAACTAGGTAACCTTCGAACTTTATTTCATACTACCTTCGTCCTTGTAAATTGTTCCTAACAATTTTCTCACTTTCTTTTGTAGGCTTTGGTATTACACTATGAAGCCTTTGTATGGGTCCGTGATGAGCACAATGCCGAAGTACGGAGCCTCACTGTAATGACCCAAGAGGTCATTTTATAAAATTAGACTCTGTTCCATGCTTAATAGTCATAAAAAAAAGATTAAAAATTAAATACTCCAATTTGCGTGTACAGTCCGAGCGTGAAACCGGAAAGCCTTTATGTAAAAATATGTGAAATAATAATTAATGAGAGTAAAAATTTATTTTTAGTTGGCTTTGGTCGGCGTTTTGAGTAAACGGACATAGACCCGTGTTCCGATGGTCCCGGGAGGTCCGTAGTAAATTTAAGACTAAATTGGAGTTAATTTTTGGATTTTTTTTGTGGCCCAACAATACAAAGGCCCATTCTCAACCCATTAGCTTACTATCCACTTAAATGCAAGATTTAATCTTAGCCGTTGATTTTCCTCCATTCTAATGGCCCATGTCAATTCTTACACCCATATTTAAACCCAATTATAACCAAACTCTAACCTAACCTTTTAATTACCATCTTCCGCAAATAAGATCTCGTGTACCACCATATTACTGTGCTTGAGTTTAGAGTGACTTTTCAGATCTAAATTGGAGTATTTTCTATCTTCGGGTTTGTGCTCGTTGTCGCATTAATTAGTATAGGTATAAGCATGTGTTCTGAATAGAGTTTGTCATATTTCTCGTATGTTTTCTTTTCTGTGTTGCGTATGACAATGCCAAGCCATTAATTGTGTTTATAAATTTGTCAATGATGGCTCTTCTCTTCCTCTCCTACTTTACTCTCAGGTATTAATTATTTCTTATTCTTTGATATAAAAGTTTCCATTTTTAATGCTCTTTTCAATCATAATTCCATATATGGTCAGACCCATCTGATTGAATAGTTCTTCTTTTCAAAGCAAATTAGGTGTTTCCTTAATTACAGATTCTTTTCCAATTATAATGTAATTTTTAACTCTATTCCTAGTCCTTTCTCTGTGTTATTGTGTATACATTGGTGGATGTTATATAATATGTAAATTGACCCGTATTGCTATATGTGAAGTGAGCCTGTATTTAGTTTTATTGGCTTTTGGGGTTAAAAAAAAAGGTAATTTTCTTGGACATTGATGATTACAGAACATATTTATAGTAGAAAATATAGACGATGTTGTTTTTCTAGCTCGTCATTCCTATTAATATAATGCAACTATGAATGGGTAAACGTAATTTGGTCCAAACCCCGAGTTTAGACCAAGCGATCGGATTTTAACTTTTTTTGAGAAAACTTAGGAAAATTGTTATTTTCAATAAAGTTAGTTCATTTAGCATTAGTTAATGATATTAAATTAATCGTGATTAGATTCGAGCAAGTTAGTGGTGAATTCAAAAGGAAAAGCAATAATTGAGCAGTGAGTGGCCTGCGGAATTGAGGTAAGTGTTTGGTCTAACTTTGGCTTGAGGGAATAGGACTCCCCACTTGTTTATTATGTGTAAAGCATGGGTGTGGTGTATAGGTGAGGTGACGAGTACTTATGCACCACCCAAAATTCGTTTGTTAAACATGATCCCTTTCACATTCCCCACTTATTTGATTATTGTTTTACTTGTTATATGTTCATTATTATTTCCATGATTATTTGACCTGATTAATTTGTAGAGTATTGGTTGTTGAGTTGATTTCCTGTGATATAAAACGGTTGAGGAGTTTGGCATCGTTCTACGAAATAGATATATTTGTATTTTTATGTTCCTGTTGGTTTCCTGGTTGAGAGGATATTGATGAAATTATGAGAAAAATACGGTTCATTATTTATAATTATTGAGACAAAAATATTGTGAAAGGCTTGGCCTGAATTTGTGAAATTGATGAATAAATTGATATGAAATGTCTGGTGGGAGCGGGTTGCACGCCGCAACAAGGAGTGATAAGGGTGGACAGGTGGGATCGGGTTGCACGCCGCAACAGGAGTAATAAGGGTGATAAATTTTGGGAGGAGTAATAAGGGAGGACAGGTGGGAGCGGGTTGCACGCCCCAACAAGGAGCGATAAGGGAGGACATTTATATTTTTATCGATTTTTAAAGAATAAGAAAAATAAAGGTTTTGAAAAGCTTAAGTATTTAATTAATATTATTTATATATATTTTGGCACTATTTTTAATTAAAAATAAATTAAGTTTAAGGTTGGAAATTTATTTAAGAATTTGTTATGGCTGAGATCTGAAAAGAAAAGTAGTGAGTTGTGTTGAATTCGTTACGACATTTATTTATTAATTAATTTGTTTGTTTAAATTTCTTTCATGCTTTATTTTTATTTATTGTTGTCTATTATATTGTTAACAGCCCAGCCTTAGCCTCGTCACTACTTTGCCGAGGTTAGGCTCGGCACTTACTCAGTACATGGGATCGGTTGTACTGATACTATACTCTATGCTCTTTTGCACAGATCCAGGTACCATTCCGTAGTAGACAATATTAGGACGACTACCCGATTTCGTTGGAGACACGAGGTACATCTTCCGGCGTTCGCAGAGATCCGAGGGTCTTCTCTTATTTTTTACATACACTGTTTTTTTTTATATCATTCAGAACAGTGCACTATTTCTTGTAGACATTTATTTGTAGTATTCTTTAGTCGTTCGTGGATTGTGACACCAGACCCTGGGGTAGCATTGGTATTATTTATATAATTAGTTCGTGGTTTGTTTAATTTAATTAGTTAATATTATTATTTTATTTTCATATTGTTGGGAATTATTTCAGTTAAGATCCTTTTAAATTTGTTTGTTTATGCTAAATGGATAAATAATGCAAAGTAGTTAATCGAAGTCTAATATTGACTTGCCTAGCAAGTGTGGTGTTAGGCGCCATCACGATCCCTAAGGTTGGGAATTTGGGTCGTGAAAAGTTGGTATCAGAGCACTAGGTTTACTTAGGTCTCACAATTCACGAACAAGCTTAGTAGAGTCTGAAGGATCGGTACGGAGACGTCTGTACTTATCTCTCAGGGGCTATTGAGTTAGGAAACAACTCCGTTTTATTTCTATTCTATCGTGCGATTTTTGTATCTCAAATACTGATTTGGATTCTTCTACTCTCTCGCAGATGGCGAGAACACATGCTTTATCTTCCGTTGACCAGCATTCCGGTCCTCCAGCAGCAACAACTCCTACTAGGGGCTGAGGCCGCGCTAGAGGCCGAGGCAGGGGCAGGGCTCAGCTCATTGCTCAGGCAGCAGCCCCAGCTGTGGAACCTCAGATTGAGATTAATGAGGGGTTTCCAGCTCAGACCGTTCCAGCGGGACCGACTCAGGTTCCCGAGGGGTTTATTGCTACCCCAGTTCTTCAAGATGCTTTGGTCCGTTTAGTGGGCCTTATAGAGAGCGTGGCCCAGAATGGAACCTTTCCTATTGCAGCAGTTGTATCTCAGGCCGGAGGAGGGGTACCGACTCTTACTACCCACACTCCAGTTCAGACTACTCCTTAGGTTCAGACTCTAGTGACCAATCCCATTGGGGTAATTCAGCCAGTTGTAGTAGTGCCGCCCACTAATGGGGCAACCATGTCATCAGATGCTTTATGAAGACTTGACAGGTTTATTAAGCTATTTCCTGTCCATTTCAGTGGTGCTACTTCAGAGGATCCACAGGAATATCTGGATAGGTGTCATGAGGTGTTGAGTAATATTGGTATTCTAGAGACCAATGGGGTCGACTTTGCAGCTTTTCAGATGACTGGTTCCGCCAAGCAATGGTGGAGGGATTATTTGTTGACTAAGCCAGCTAGATCACCTGCTCTGACTTGGGATCAGTTCTCTCATCTCTTTTTGGAGAAGTTCTTACTTGTTACTACTCGAGAGGATAAGCGTCGTCAGTTTGACCGACTCCAGCAAGGTAACATGACTGTGACTCAGTACGAGACTCGTTTTGTGGATCTGGCTGGACATGTTATTCTTATATTGCCCACAGAGAGGGAGAGGGTCAGACGGTTTATTGATGGCCTCGCTCAGCCCATCAGGTTGCAGATGGCCAAGGAAACAGGGTCAGAGATTTCTCTTCAGGATGCAACTAATATAGCTAGGAGGGTTGAGTCAGTTCTTGGGATGGGAAGTCAAGGGTCTAACAAAAGACCTCGCCATTCCGGTAGATTCAACGGTGCCTCGTCTGGGGGCGGAGATACTCGGGGTAGAGGCCAATCATCCATGCCATTTAATTCAGCACTTCATACGTCCCATGGTGCTTCAGGAGGTCGTGGCTCTTACTTTCCTTATCCTGATCAGTCAGCCCCGATCAGAGCACCTCCTCTCCAGAGTTATTATCGTGGTCAGTCGGTTCGTCAGGGTCAGCCTCAGTATCAGGATGGTTGTTATGAGTGTGGTGAGTATGGACACATTCGGAGATCTTGTCCGAAATTCTTGGGTAATCAGCCTCAGTATCAGAATTCTCGTGCCATAGTTCCGGAACCAGCTGCAGCACCACCTGCCCAGCCAGCTAGGGATAGGGTTCAGGTAGTCAGAGGTAGAGGTTAGAATGTTAGAGGTGGAGGTCAGCATGCTAGAGGCGGAGGCCAGCCCGCTAGAGGTGGTGGCCAGCCTGTTAAAGGTGGATGACCACATGCCAGGGGTCCTCCTGGTAACGCAGTTCAGGGTGGTGGGGTCCAATCTTGACTATATGCATTTCCAGCCAGGCCTGAGGCAGAGTCCTCTGATGCTGTTATTACAGGTATTATCTCTGTTTGTGATAGAGCTGCTTCAGTTTTGTTTGATTCGGGGTCTACTTACTCGTATGTTTCATCCTATTTTGCATCGTATTTGAATGTGCCCCGTGACCACATGAGTGTTCCTGTTTATGTGTCTACATCGGTGGAGGATGCAATTTTGGTAGATCAAGTGTATCGTTCGTGCGTGGTAGTGATTGAAGGCCTTGAAGCTAGTGTTGATCTTTTGCTTCTAGACATGGTTGACTTTGATATTATATTGGGCATGGATTGGTTGTCGCCCTATTATGCCATTTTGGACTGTCATGCCAAGACAATTACTTTAGCGTTACCGGGATTGCCTCGATTAGAATGGAAAGGGACCCCTGGTCATTATCCCAGCCGGGTAATTTCATATGCCAAGGCTCGCCGCATGGTGGAGAAAGGGGGTTTGGCTTATTTGGCCCATATTCGTGATTCCGATGCCGAGGTTTCTTCTATAGAGTCAGTTCCTATCGTGCGTGAATTTCTTGAGGTATTTCCTGCAGACCTGCTGGGTATGCCGCCCGACAAGGATATCGATTTCTATATTGATGTGGCTCCGGGCACTCAGCCCATTTCTATTCCTCCATATCGGATGGCCCCACCAGAATTGAAAGAGTTGAAAGAACAATTGCAATATTTTCTTGATAAGGGTTTTATACGGCCTAGTGTCTCGCCTTGGGGTGCACCAGTTTTGTTTGTAAAGAAGAAGGATGGGTCGATGAGAATGTGCATAGACTACAGGCAGCTTAATAAAGTTACTATCAAGAATAAATATCCGTTACCGAGAATTGATGACATATTTGATTAGCTTCATGGTGCTAGGGTGTTTTCAAAAATTGATTTGAGGTCAGGCGACCATCAGCTAAAAATTAGGGCTTCCGATATCCCTAAGACAACCTTTCGTACGAGGTATGGGCACTATGAATTTTTGGTGATGTATTTTGGGCTGACTAATGCTCCAACGGCTTTTATGGACTTAATGAATCGGGGTTTCAAGCCCCACCTGGACTCTTTTGTGATCGTGTTCATTGATGATATTCTCATATACTCCCGCAGTGAGGAAGAACATGAGCAACATCTCCGTATAGCACTTCCGGCCTTGAGAGATAATCAGTTATACGCCAAGTTTTCAAAATGTGAGTTCTGGTTAGATTCAGTAGCCTTTTTGGGTCATATCGTGTCGGCTGAGGGTATTCAGGTTGATCCTAAGAAGGTAGAAGCAGTCAAGAACTGGCCCAGACCCACTACAGCCACGGAGNTCAGGCTTTCAGAAGCTCAAGACAACCTTGACTTCAGCACCGATGTTGGTATTACCGTCAGAATCGGGTTCTTTTATGGTGTATTGCGATGCTTCTCGAGTAGGCCTTGGAGCAGTGTTGATGCAGGATGGCAGGGTGATTGCGTATGCGTCTCGTAAGTTGAAAGTCCATGAAAAGAATTACCCTGTACATGATTTAGAGTTGGCGGCTATTGTTCATGCTTTGAAAATATGGAGACATTATCTTTATGGCATGCCGTGTGAGATTTTTACTGATCATCGCAGCCTCCAATACTTATTCAAGCAGAAAGATCTAAATTTGAGGCAGCGGAGGTGGTTAGAGTTGTTAAAAGATTATGATGTCACTATATTGTATCACCCAGGGAAGGCCAATGTGGTGGCCGATGCGCTGAGTAGAAAGGCGGTAAGTATGGGCAGCCTTGCGTATATTCCAGTTGGTGAGAGACCGTTGGCTTCAGACGTTCAGACCTTGGCTAATCAGTTTGTGAGATTGGATATTTCGCCCAGCAGTGTCTTAGCTTACACTGTCGCTCGGTCTTCCCTATTTGATCGTATCCGAGAGCGGCAGGGTGATGACCCACCTTTGGCAGCCCTTAGAGACACGGTCCGGCACGGTGATTCCAAGCAGGTTACAGTTGGGGATGATGGCGTCTTGAGAATGCAGGGTAGGTTGTGTGTGCCTAATGTTGATGGCCTTCGTGATTTTATTCTCGAGGAGGCTCATAGCTCCAAGTATTCTATTCACCTAGGTGCAGCAAAAATGTATCAAGATTTGAAACAACATTATTGGTGGAGACGGATGAAAAAGGACATTGTGGCTTATGTGGCCCGTTGTTTAAATTGTCAGCAGGTAAAATATGAATATCAGATACCTGGTGGTTTGCTTCAGCAGATAGAGATTCATGAGTGGAAGTGGGAGTGTATCACCATGGACTTCGTTGTTGGGCTCCCACGGACTCAGAGGAAATTTGATGCGATTTGGGTTATTATGGATAGGCTGACTAAATCAGCACACTTCATTCCTGTGGCTAGTACCTATACTTCAGAGCGGTTGGCTGAGTTGTATATTCGAGAGATCATTCGTCTCCATGGGGTGCCCATATCTATCATTTTGGATCGAGGTACTACGTTTACTTTGCACTTTTGGAGAGCAGTTCAGCGTGAGTTGGGTACCCGAGTGGAGCTGAGTACATCATTTCACCCACAGACTAATGGGCAGTCCGAGCGTACCATTCAGATATTGGAGGATATGCTCCGCGCTTGTGTTATCGACTTTGGAGGTTCATGGGATCAGTTCCTGCCATTAGCGGAGTTTGCTTATAACAACATCTATCAGTCGAGCATTCAGATGGCTCCTTATGAGGCGTTATATTGTAGACGGTGCAGATCGCCAGTTGGATAGTTCGAGCCGGGAGAGGCTAGGTTGTTGGGCACAGACTTAGTCCAGGAGGCCTTAGATAAGGTCAAGATTATTCAGGAAAGACTTCGTGCAGCTCAGTCTAGGTAAAAGAGCTATGCCGATCGTAAGGTTCGTGATGTAGCATTCATGGTTAGAGAGAGAGTATTGCTTCGTGTGTCGCCCATGAAGGGTTTTATGAGATTTGGGAAGAAGGGTAAGTTGATCCCTAGGTATATCGGGCCGTTTGAGATTCTTGATAAGGTAGGGGAGGTAGCTTACAGACTTGCATTGCCTCCAGGGTTATCCTCAGCTCATCCAGTATTCCATGTGTCTATGCTCCGGAAATATCATGGTGACCCGTCCCACGTGTTAGATTTCAGCTCTGTCCAATTGGACAAAGACTTGACTTATGAGGACGAGCCGGTAGCTATTTTAGACCGGCAGGTTCGTCAACTGAGAAATAGGAGTTTTCCTTCAGTCCGAGTGCAATGGAGAGGCCACCCCGTTGAGGCAGCGAATTAGGAGTCCGAGTCGGACATGCAGAACACATACCCGCACTTGTTCGCCACTCCAGGTAATTTTCTATTTATGTTCGAGGACGAACGAGTATTTTAGAGGTGGAGATTGTGATGACCCAAGGGGTCATTTTATAAAACTAGACTTCATTCCATGCTTAATAGCCATAAAAAAAAAAATTAAAAATTAAATATTCCAATTTACATGCGCAGTCCGGGCGTGAAACTAGAAAGCCTTTATGTAAAAATATGTGAAATAATAATTTTTGAGAGTAAAAATTTATTTTTAGTTGGCTTTGGTCGGCGTTTTGAGTAAACGGACATAGACCCGTGTTCCGATGGTCCCGGGAGGTCCGTAGTAAATTTTGGACTAAATTGGAGTTAATTTTCGGATTTTTTTGTGGCCCAACAATACAAAGGCCCATTCTCAACCCATTTGCTCACTATCCACTTAAATGCAAGATTTAATCTTAGCCGTTGATTTTCCTCCATTCTAATGGCCCATGTCAATTCTTACACCCATATTTAAACCCAATTATAACCAAACTCTAACCTACCCTTTTAATTACCATCTTCTGCAAATAAGATCTCGTGTACCACCATATTACTGCGCATGAGTGTAGAGTCACTTTTCATATCTAAATTGGAGTATTTTCTATCTTCGGGTTAGTGCTCGTTGTCGCATTAATTAGTATAGGTATAAGCATGTGTTCTGAATAGAGTTTGTCATATTTCTCGTATATTTTCTTTTCTGTGTTGCGTATGACAATGCCAAGCCATTAATTGTGTTTATAAATTTGTCAATGATGGCTCTTCTCTTCCTCTCCTACTTTACTCTCAGGTATTAATTATTTCTTATTCTTTGATATAAAAGTTTTCGTTTTTAATGCTCTTTTCAATTATAATTCCATATATGGCCAGACCCATCTGATTGAATAGTTCTTCTTTTCAAAGAAAATTAGGTGTTTCCTTAATTAGAGATTCTTTTCCAATTATAATGTAATTTTTAACCCTATTCCTAGTCCTTTCTCAGTGTTATTGCGTAGACATTGGTGGATGTTATATAATATGTAAATTGACCTGTATTGCTATATGTGAAGTGAACCTGTATTTAGTTTTATTGGCTTTTGGGGTTAAAAAGAAGAAGGTAATTTTCTTGGACATTGATGATTACAGAACATATTTATAGTAGAAAAGTATAGACGACGCTGCTTTTCCAGCTCGGCGTTCCTATTAATATAATTCAACTATGAATGGATAAACGTAATTTGGTCCGAACCCCGAGTTTAGACCAAGCGATCAGATTTTAACTTTTTTTGAGAAAACTTAGGAAAATTGTTATTTTCAATAAAGTTAGTTCATTTAGCATTAGTTAATGATATTAAATTAATCGTGATTAGATTCGAGCAAGTTAGTGGTGAATTCAAAAGGAAAAGCAATAATTGAGCAGTGAGTGGCCTGCGGAATTGAGGTAAGTGTTTGGTCTAACTTTGGCTTGAGGGAATAGGACTCCCCACTTGTTTATTATGTGTAAAGCATGGGTGTGGTGTATAGGTGAGGTGACGAGTACTTATGCACCACCCAAAATTCGTTTGTTAAACATGATCCCTTTCACATTCCCCACTTATTTGATTATTGTTTTACTTGTTATATGTTCATTATTATTTCCATGATTATTTGACCTGATTAATTTGTAGAGTATTGGTTGTTGAGTTGATTTCCTGTGATATAAAACGGTTGAGGAGTTTGGCATCGTTCTACGAAATAGATATATTTGTATTTTTATGTTCCTGTTGGTTTCCTGGTTGAGAGGATATTGATGAAATTATGAGAAAAATACGGTTCATTATTTATAATTATTGAGACAAAAATATTGTGAAAGGCTTGGCCTGAATTTGTGAAATTGATGAATAAATTGATATGAAATGTCTGGTGGGAGCAGGTTGCACACCGCAACAAGGAGTGATAAGGGTGGACAAGTGGGATCGGGTTGCACGCCGCAACAAGGAGCGATAAGGGAGGACATTTATATTTTGTCAATTTTTAAAGAATAAGAAAAATAAAGGTTTTGAAAAGCTTAAGTATTTAATTACTATTATTTATATATATTTTGGCACTATTTTTAATTAAAAAAAATTAAGTTTAAGGTTGGAAATTTATTTAAGAATTTGTTATGGCTGAGATCTGAAAAGAAAAGGAGTGAGTTATTTTGAATTCGTTACAGCATTTATTTATTAATTTATTTATTTGTTTCAATTTATTTCATGCTTTATTTTTATTTATTGTTGTCTATTATACTGTTAACAGCCCAGCCTTAGCCTCGTCACTACTTCGCCGAGGTTAGGCTCGACACTTACTCAGTACATGAGGTCGGTTGTACTGATACTTACTCTGTGCTCTTTTGCACAGATCCAGGTACCATTCAGTAGTAGACGATATTAAGATGACTACCCGATTTCGTTGGAGACACGAGGTACATCTGTCGGCGTTCGCAGAGATCCGAGAGTCTTCTCTTATTTTTTACATACACTGTTTTTTTTATATCATTCAGAACAGTGCACTATTTCTTGCAGACATTTATTTGCAGTATTCTTTAGTCGTTCGTGGATTGTGACACCAGACCCTGGGATAGCTTTGGTATTATTTATATAATTAGTTCGCGGTTTGTTTAATTTAATTAGTTAATATTATTATTTTATTTTCATATTGTTGGGAATTATTTCTGTTAAGATCACTTTAAATTTATTTGTTTATGCTAAATGGATAAATAATGCAAAGTAGTTAATCGAATTCTAACATTGGCTTGCCTAGCAAGTGTGGTGTTAGGTGCCATCACGATCCCTAAGGTTGGGAATTTGGGTCGTGACACTCACTGAGAAGAACGATACCTACCGGCTCGACTTCAGACCGATCTGGTCGCGGCTCGGGAAGAGTATACTGACATGGCTGAACAGGTATTCCGAATGCTCCACGATAGTGATGCTGAGTTAGAGATAACAACTAACGATCCAATTCTGCATACCCGACAGAGGCTCGAGCAAATCGACCAGCTCTGTAAGCAAGTGGATGACGTTTGGGCCGAGGCTGATATCTTTAAGGGAGCATGGACGTATTGGCTGCTATGAAGGATGTCGTTCAATCTCAGTTATAGTCAGCTGAGATTCAACTTTGAGATGAAAAAAATAAAAACTCGGTGCAAACCAAGAAGATCAGGGAGCTCCAGTCTCAGCTGGATTCGGCCAGCAGTAAACTCGATGAGGCTAAATCTGAGGTGGTCAAGGCTGGCATCCAGGCCGATGAAAAGGTGGCCTAGTTCAAAGCTGATGTCGAGTCCACCCATACCAAATCTAGGAACATGATCGATCACGCAATGTGGCAAGCTCGGAGGGAGTCCCTAGAAGATGCTTAAGCCCAAGATTTTAATATCGCTTCCGAGGTTGATAATGCCCGAGCAAAAGAACACCAGGCTCGGAGGTTGGCCTTCCCCAAGGATGACTCTGATGAGAAAGAAAAGAAGATCTTGAGGATGAGGACGCCGTTTCCGATGAAGACCAAGCTCCACAGACCTTAGTATTTTTTGCTCTTTTCTTCTATATTTAACTTTTCTTTGGGGCCACTTTCGAGCCGTTTATAAAGGATTTTGATCGAGCTATCCTGCCCTTGTAAATGATTTTGACATATATATATATATATATATA